>ML793865.1:85378-100217 GCA_009831015.1 Picea engelmannii | reverse complement strand
AGCAAAGTGATGATCATTTTGTAGGTGTATACGCACAACAGTTGTAGAGCTAGTTAGTTTCTTCAGATCCTGTACTATGTCTTCTTGCAACTCTGTTACAAATGTTGCTTGGATTGTGAAAAATATCCTTTCTCTAACATCCATTTTCTTACTTATATTTTTGAAGAGCATAAGTGGAAATTGCCCTTTATGCAATTGTTGTTCCACTGACGAAAACAAATTTGAATACGTATTGAACAATTGCAAATGCAACATGGAACAATGCAATATTTGTGTAACTTAACCAAGATACATGCACATGCGAAAGTAAAGGAAAAAACTGGATATGGAGAACGGAACCACTGCCTTGTCGTTGTTCGACTCTCCATCTTATATATGGAGAATGTGTTGCGAGCCAAGTTTTCTCGCAAGTGTGACAGCTACGCCAATGGTTCTTATTGGGTAAATGTCATTGCTCTGTGCAAGTTGGCTGATAGTTGCGTCTGGAGATATTCTAAACAAACAACACGATTTTTTTTCACAATACTTGTTTCGTTGAGCGAAATAATCTGATCACAATCACCATGGTCATATACTGTTTTGGACAATTTATTAAAATTTGTAATGGATATCCCATTACCTGACAATATCTTTTTTGGATATTTCTGGACAAGTTGTGTAGGAATAGTCAGTGTCACTGTCATCATGGCCTCCTTGTGTGTCATCTCAACACGCATAATGGATCTAGTTTTGTTTGCCTTGTCCAAGTAGGTGCTATAGACGACCATTATGTCCCTAGTGAACAGTTGTCCAGTTCGGCGGTTGTTCAAGCCCTCTATTGATAGTACTTTGGGTGTTACAAGTCTAGAACTGGTGACAATTTTTGAACTGGAAAGGTAAAATGAATGGTAGTGTGCATTAATTTTTTTGTTTTCTTTTTTTCCTGGCATAAATTTACAAGTACACACACAGTTTCGATGAACTATGGAGCTATAGTTTTGCAACCACACATCTTAGTCTACGGAACCTGCACTATGTTTGACATCTCGCTTGTACTTGTTGATTCTTCTTGCGAACTGAAAAGCATGTATTGCAGATGACATCAACATATTCACCATGCGATAGATGAATAAATAGCTGAGGATATTTGTTTGGTAAACATACTAGGAACAAAATGTATGCATATTTACCTTTAGCCTTGTCGGTCTGTTGATGTCGGGGATGACTGACTGCTCATGGCCATGTCACTAGTCCAACTTTTTCTGATGCAAGCATGTGTACATGAATATCAGAAGGACCAAACAAGCATATGCATTGTATATTATCCATAATATTTCTTAATGTCACATGCAGGGTGGAAGGAGATGGAATATGAAATAGGGTGTCAAGAGATACTTAGGAAACATGAGGACCTGAAGGTCAAATTCTATGCCTCTGATATTTTGACTGGAAAAATGTGTAACAATAAATAGGGCGTGATGGCGGGGTACAATGAACAATATGTATATTGCGGAACCCCAGAAGCTAGAGGAGAAATCTTGAACCCTCCATCCAAGCACCCGCAATTGACAAAGTGGGTAAGTATGGAATAAGGTAGAAGCGTGACCATAAATGTGAACCCGTGAGTCCACCAACCCGCGCACCAAGTCATTTTTTAGAAAGACAGCTAAGCAGACCAATTAGAAAGAAAAATGGATAATAGAAAATGGAAAAAGTAGAAATGGGGAGGATACAAAGGCCCATTGTTGCCAAGTCATCGTATTCTAGTCTAATATTATATGCCCCCACCTACTCTATATATTTAATTTACTAGAACAATTGGTATACTTTTCGAAGATTGTACCACATAACCCTCTGCTGTTGAATAGAAGAATTCATCTTCCTGTCCAACAAGCCTGTTTCTTTCAAGGTAGCAACGCTGAATATACAATTCACATGAAGGCAAGTTAGTATGAAGAAAGAGATGTAAAAGAAAGAAAAAAAATTCTATTTATTTCAATGTAACAGCAAAAAGAATACGATTCACATGAGAATAAGAAGAAAGATACATGTAGTATATACAAAAAAAAAATTTTTTTTTTTTAAGGTGCAAAGCAATGGAACAAGCACAACAAATACACAGACAATAATTGAAATACTCAACACTGGAATATGAAATAAGAGTACAGATATGCACCTCTGTAACTCCTTGTCTACATTCGCGCCAAAGAGTCCATCGTCCTCTCCAGACATTCTGTTTGTTTAAATGTAGTAATGCAGGAAAAATACAATGGATATCAAGGAAGTTAATATGCAGAAAGACATCTAATGAAGATAAGTTATTATGTAGAAAGGTACACAACATTTACATACAATAAACTAGGTGAACACACATACAGACAATAAATGAAATACAAACAACCGAATATGAAATAATAGTACAAGCATGTACCTTTGTATCTCCTCTTCGACCGTTGCAGTCAAGACTCTGTTGTTTTCTCCAACTATTATGTTTGTTTGAATGTGAGAATGCACAAAACACAATGAACATAAATGGAAGCTAGTATGCACCGAAGAACGAGTAATATGTACATATAGTAAATGAGAATCAACGAATCGAATAAAAGATAGGCAGAAACATGAACATTTTTTTTTCTCCATCCATGGTTGTAAATATATAAAGTTTTTCCCTGCCCAAAATATATTACAAGCTACAAAATATTAAGAAAGTGTTTCTCCATAGCTAAACAATTTTGGTTTTCCATGGCAAAGTATCCAGATATGCTTCCAGACATGGAAATATAATTGTGCACTCTCTTTGTTGTACATATCATATCTCAAGTACAAAACAAATTGTATCGTGGTCACACCAATCTATGTAGAGGATAAAGAACATGTATTGTGATATGGAGACATTCCACCATACATGGTTTATAAGTGAAGCTTACACATGTTTTATTTTAACAAAAAAACAACGGATATTGCAATTGCACATGTAGTTGTCTAATTATTTTTTATGCCCCTATTTTCTATCATGTCAACATTGAAGTATCAACAAAACTTTATAGCAGAATAGATCTCGACCTCACCAGAGACGAAAAATAACACAACCGCATGTCCACTCGTGGGTGCAGGGTCTGAACACCGTAAAGCGCCCCAAAAATAATAATAATAAATAATAAAAAAATAGCTCCAAGTGCTGGCACGGGACCCCAACCCTTCAAAGCCGAAGTAAACAAAAGAAAACAGCAAGCACCAAACCAACGAGAAAGCACGAACAGGCCCAACTGCAGCGCCCGGGGCCCTAAAATCGTAAAATTCAGCCAAACAAAAACAACCAGCGACCGACTAACCAATGAACCAACGAACAAGCAACAACCACCAAACCAATAAACAACATATGTATCTCCAACGATTACGAAACTGCATCCGAAGAACAGAAGGAACCAGAAACATACGATGAGCATGCCGGTAGAAATAAGCAAAAATTCTTACTTGCAAACTGCAAACATTGAACATCAAAGAAGGAATAGAAAATGAAATTATGGCATGGAAACTTACTCCGAAGTGATGAAAAACAGAAGCGCGGGTCGAATTGTGAACCAAACAACAACAACAAGCAACAATCGACTAACCAGCGAAGAAGAATCACCCACCGAACCAGTAATACAATGCATATTCAACTAGCGATGGACAACAATAGTGTCCAAATTCACTGCAACATTGTATGGAAAATTTCGAGGAAAAATGTACTCCGAGAAGCCTATTTAGATAAACATTTAAGACTATCAAGCTGTCTAAGGGCCTTGCAGTATGCAAACATTTAAGTTGTCAGGCCTGTTTAAGGACCTCGCGTTATGTAAACATTTAAGCTGTCAGGCCTATTCAAGCACCTCAAAAAAAGTGTCAATACCTTTGAATACAAATACAAAGGAGTAATAATAATAATAGCACAAATAAAAAAATAAATCACAATAGAATGTTATAAACTTTGGAATTATCGATCACTATAAACCTTGGATATCTAAACATTTCAATATGACTAGTACAAATAACAAAAGTATCGTACATGATAAAACTTTGGATATGGCAACATATAATTCATTGGGAATAGCGAAGCTCACAATAAGACCTCAAATGTATCATCCAATCAGATCATAACATATATAGTTTTTTTTGTTATATAAAAAATAATGCTTTTAATTCTCTATGTCAAACATTAGAAAGTATACAAAAATTTGTAGTCAAATGACAAACTAATATAAAGTCAACAAATTATAGATCATTATAATCCCACCATTAAACATATAGATTTGAACTTGTGACTAATATATCTAAACTGTAACCAATAACATTGAATATTATTGTCAATACCAACACATAACATAACAATAGGATAATACCATCAAACATATACATCAGAACTTGGAAAGTGATAATCCAAATATTGTTGTTTCATTGCATATTAAAACACCAACACTTCAACATATTAAGACATTGTATAGCTTTCACGATAGAGACATGGAAAACTGCAAATATAGTTTTCCATAGGAACCGAGATAAACTGCAGTAATCTGAGTGCCCCTGAACTCCTGCGCCAGGATTCTCGTCATCATCTCCATCGCTGCCTTGCTGGCCGAGTAGGCGGCATACCCTGGTTTGAGTATTCCCACAATGGAGCTGCTTATGTTGATGATGCGACCGCCGCCCCCCCGGATGACCCTCTTGGCGGCTTCTCTGCAACACAAAAAGGCTCCCTTGCAATTCACTTGGAAAGTCTGGTCCCAGTATTCCTCGGATGTTTGGGCGATTGTCGGAAACTCGGGTTCCGCCACTACTGCATTGTTCACCAATATGTGGAGGGACCCAAAAGTCTGCTCAACCATGTCGAATAGGTGGGCGACCTGGGAGGCGTCGGAGATGTCGGCCTTGCAGGCAATTTCCTTCACACCATTAAGAGAAGAAGAGAAGTTATTATTGATTGTGGAAGTGACCTCCTCTGCGACATGTTGATTGGAGGAGTAGTTGACGACCACTTTGGCTCCCTTCTCCGCCAAATTGAGGGCGATCTCCTTGCCGATGCCACAGGACGCACCTGTTACAATGACCACTCGCCCTATCAAAGGTATGCTCATCATCTTCTCTTCTTCCTGCGGCTTCTTCTCATCAATAATCGTCATTGCTGATACTCCCTTTATTAGAATAAAGCTTACTTTAGGAGACTAGATTGAGTTGGTTGAAGATTTGTAGGAGGTTGTTGAGATATCTTCTCAACCACTCCCTCCAAGTATGGAATCGGTTGGATCTGAATCCATCTATATATTTACCTATGTATCTGTGTAACATTACAAGTAATACAATCTATTGTTTGTGTGTTATTCCTGTGCAATGGCCTCTCTCCCAATTTCTAATTTGGTATCAGAGCAGGACTGAGCTTAGCTCCTCACGGAGTGCTCAGGAATATGAAATAATTTGGAAGAGGTTCTCTGTACATACGTAGATTATGAGTGTTGAATTCTTTTGTTTGTGAGAGTGTTGTGTGTTCATTGTTTACCTACAAGGCTGCCTATGGTGGAAACAAAAGAGGAGTCGTACCTACGTGTGAGTCATCCGAGGAGCAACAATATCAGAAGGCAACATATCAATAGTAAAATTCAAATCAGGGACCGGCTGTGCAACAGAGCTGAGGGAGGATGTTGTGCGTCGAACTGCGAGCTGCTATGCGTGTGAGATAGAGAGCCGATTGCTGGAGAGTCATCGTTGAGGGAGGATCCAAGATGGAGTCAACGTTAAGCAAAAGGAGGCCGCAGGATCAAACTTTATGTGTTTTCTGAGAGATGTTGTCCCATTGTTGCGTGAGATGTAAAGGGTTGCCGCTATTGGATAAGTACCCTGTTGCAAAGATTGTTGCCACTGTTCGTTGGAATCATCACTGTCGATGTAGGTGAAATCACTGCCATAATTTGTAGTCTGCTATCACTTGGATGGAGCTGCACAGTAAAAGAAAGGAAACCGCCAAAGTTTGAATGCAGATTCTGATAAGTTGTTGAAGGTTTACTCATGGTGAACCAAAAAAAAAAGTTTTTTGATTAGTTGGAAGCCACCATAAGAGTCATTGCCAGCCTATATACTGATATAGATATAGTTAGATATATTATATTATGTGAGTGTGTGAGAGAGTGTGATTTTATTTGTAATCAATGATGTAGAACCAAATTTTGAACATAGTGATGTAGTTCAAGCTTGTAGTTATTGCGTGTTCTTCGGTGCCACAAGAGCAAGTTACTAGTTTGATTATATCGATTATGTTATAAGTTGTAGATTCTTGTTGTACTTCGGTGCTCCAAGATCGACAATTATAGGTTACATTTACCTGGTGAGTTTAAAGTTTTGTGTGTAAGTGTTTATGTAAAAATAAGAACTTGTATTTTGATGCACGCTGGTAGCCCCAATATCAAATACATTGTTTTTATTGGAAGTCACCTTGTGTAAAGGAATGTTGAGGACATTCCATATCCAAACTTTTCTTCTAGATACTGAAGGATAGCCGAAAGCAAAAATCCGACAGATGAAGGCAAGTTCATAGAATGCATCAATAATTGACATCTTTTATCACGGAAGCCCCGATGAGCTGAGTTGTCAAATTGTCCAGTATACAAGTGCTAGAAAGATGGTCAGAGGTGTTTTGACTTTAAATGTGTCGATGGAAAGCTCGAATAAGAGGAAGAAGAAAGAGCGGAAGCTGTGTGATTGCAGAGTGAGTTTCAGTGCTAAGGAAGACCAGACAGACAGACGAAAGTTCTAGTGTTGTAATCTTTTGTGTTGTATTGTAATTTGTAAAGTAAGCATTAAGGGACGGTATTAGAATAAAGCTTACTTTAGGAGACTAGATTGAGTTGGTTGAAGATTTGTAGGACACTGTTGAGATATATTCTCAACCACTCCCTCCAAGTATGGAATCGGTTGGATCTGAATCCAGCTATATATTTACCTATGTATCTGTGTAACATTACAAGTAATACAATCTATTGTTTGTGTGTTATTCGTGTGCAATGATGTCTCTCCCAATTTCTAATTCCCTTTACTTCGAAGTTCGATTGTTGATTATTTGTAGGTGTACCAGCTTTTATAGAGGTAGATCAATTCAAATTCAATGTTCGGGGCAGGATTTCTTAAAGTTGGTCTTTTTCCATTATTTTTATGCCTCGTGGGCGGCGGCACTGTAGTTTGCCAGTCCAAAGCGCGGTTGAAATCCTGCCCACCAAATGACATCATTGCGGGCGACTAAGGCGAGCAATATCCAGTTACGACGCAGCATTTGAGGGTAGGTATGCACCGTCGTATTTGATTTGACGACATTCAACTACATTGATGCTTTATGTTCGCCGTGGGAATACCTGCACACTAAATGACATCATTGCTGGTGTGCGTTTCATGAGGTCTTTGACGTGCCCCTTACATACTGCACACTGAATTTGAAGACCAAATTTGCGGAGTGAAGTTTCCAAGAGATTTTTAAAAACGAAAGGACAATAGTGGAGGACAGTAGGTGTAGACATTTCGGGAAGTTCACGTTGGTTGAGATTTTAAAAATGCAAAAGATGTGTGAATTAATGGCAGGTGTGGAATTGATGAAATTTTGAAATATTTTGTATGGATGTTTTATGAGTAAACATTTCATACAATTGGTTTGGTTTTACAATTTTATCACTTTATACTTGAATGTGTTTATCATAATTTTAGATTATTTTATATATACAAAGCTATGTTGTACTAGTTTTTTGGAAAGTGGGAACTTGATATGTAACTAGTATAAGTTTTTCCGAAAAGTGAAGTTGGAAGGGGAATAATATATATATTAAAAAAATGGAAAAAATATAATAACAATTATATGAATATATTTAACACAATATTAAAGTTTTAATATCCAAAAGGATTAGAAAATAAGAAACAAAATTGAAAATATGTATATATAAAATTTTACTTAAATAATTTTTAAAATAATATTTAGTGTAGTTTAGTCTTTGTATTATAGTGATATTTTAAATAAATATAATGAAAATATTTGTAATAATGGAATAAAAATATTTACATTTTAATTTGATATCATTTTAATTTAAAGTTCTTTATTTAGGAAACTAGTTCTCAAGCTCCCATTTCATGTTAAAGCTCTCAAAAACCTTTCCAAAATAGTTCCCGTGCAACTATGATAGAAAGTTGATATTGAAATATTTTTTGTTATTAGTATTTTTTTTAAATATCACGTGTATCTAAGAATGTAGAAAGCACCTATAAACAAAATTAGAGAATTTTCATTTTAAATTATTTTCTTTATATGTATGTATGTGGGGATAATGGTTAAGAACATGTGTTTCCTCCTTGGAGGTCACAAGTTGAAATTGAAAGGGGGTAGGGTATGTTAGATATCTTAGATAACACTACTTAAAAAAAAATAAAGTTTGATCAATTCAAAAAATAACAAAATAATAATTCATTCCATAGTCAATATGGAGTTGATATGTGGCATTTAAAAAATATTAAGAAGTCCAAGATCATCATAGTTTTGATCACTTAGGAAGTTAGGACGGTCTATATTGTGGAAAATATTTTTAAATTGAGATCTAATTTGGGAATACGTAGGTTAATGTAAGATGAAGGGTTTTTCATCTTCAACCCTCTTAGTGTCACAAAGATGACACATTCTTTCATCCCACGGTGTTTTTGCAATTGTCCAACACCCAATTTCACTATGTAGCTCATGAGAGTTTGTTCTTATCTTAGCAATGTTGATTTTCTTCTTCACACTTCTCAGAACTGAGAGATACTTTTGATTTTCTAAATTAGGGTTGACCACATCCTTGTAGTATCTTAGTTTCATTTTATCTTTTAATTCTTTATCACACCACATATTCTTCTTAAATTTAAAAGTGATAATATTTTTAATATTATCGGTATTCTGCATGATGGCTTCTTCTTGTATTCCCCAATGATTCAAACAATATTTGACATCTTTATGCCATCCCCGCTTGAGCCGCTTGTGGCTTTTGCTAGAGTTGGAAGAAATTCTGGGGAGCCTCTCATCATCCATGTTGTTTATATTGTTCTTGTAAGTTAGATATATAATCATAGTAATGCTCTTGATGGGGGGAAGGGTTGCTTCTATGAGGAGGATATGATAGGTTGTATTTCCCTTAATTTTGAAATTATAAGTTATAAAATTATTTTGGATCTGTTCTATTTTTCTATGGGATTCTTTAAAGATACCGCAACCTCAAATTTCACATTCATATAAGATAACCAATGTGACGAGAGTGTAAAAGAGGAATTTTTTCTTATCCCAAATCCAAAGGTCGGCTTGTTTATAGATTTTTTCGAGCCCATAATAAGATTTCCATCCTCATGTAACACACCCACCCCCCTCAACTTCCATAGGTTGTTGGGATGTCGAGTTTTTTTATTTCTCGCATCTTTAAAATTCAGGTTTGATCCTCCAGAACTATTGTTCACCATGGCGTGCACAATAAATCTTCTTAGTATAGCTTCTAGTTTGTTAAATCTATTTGTCAACACTCAAGGAGATTGTACCAAATGTTTCCTACAAAGACCAAGAACCCAAACATTCCTGATCCTATAGTTGCAGTCACTCTACGCAAGAATATCAACTATCGAAAATGAATTGGGATTTCTACCTCATCTTACAAGCGGGTTAAGCGATTCACATTCCCATCTCGATGGAACCTATCTAATGGATCATCTAATGGTCCCCAAGATATGGAAATGATGGTCCATATCGCATTGGCACCTCAATCTACTTGATAACTATCATCCCTCGCATCACTTTTTTTTCATGTGAATAGATGGGGGCCTCAAGGTTCACTCGGGGTCTCACAACTGGATGATAGTTAACCAACACCTTTCTTCTTCTAAGCCTCCTTCGTCGGATTGGATTATTCCAAATCCAATGGTTGGAAACCCATCAACACCCATTCCTATGGATCTATGATCCTTGGACTCTCACTGTCAGACTTCTTCATTGGAACTCCTTTTCTAGACTATCTTTCAAGCCTTCAACCATCTACCTTCTGATAGACTTTTAATCTTCATACTTAGGCATCGACGATGATCCAAAATTCATCGAAACAAATTTCAATAGATCAACAACCCATGTTGACTCGGAGTCTTCCCATTGCAACTTTGCAACTTGGAAACTATGATGGCCTCTCCTTCTGACCAATGATCAAGATATTCTTCCTACACTAAGTCAACGATCGTCGATCTTCCTAGCTCCAATACGAGATTTCTTCATAGTTAAAGGCCTGATCCAATGATTAATTGTTTTTGGATCTCTTAAGGCTTATGATTTATGTTCTTCTTGACGCCCTTGAACACTCATCATTTGTATGATCCAGATAAGAGTACTTATACTCCACCCCAGATGAAAATCTAACATAAAACAAACTCTCCATTCAATACATAGAAAATTACTAGATAAAAGGGGTTCCTAGAACTACACAGGAACTTCCCATGCAACCAAAGACACTCTGTCCACTATTCCAAATGAAGATTTGTATCTTGAAATCTTTCGATTCAAGGGGATAGTAGTTTACAGGGATACAACCTGCACTAACCCTTCACATTTATTCATTCATAGTTAATATGAATGATAATGAAAGAAAGTTAATTTCAACCCATTTTATTTAGGAATTCAACATTCTTTCATTTTTTTTGTTGACTGGGGAAATAAAGAATGATTCGGGCACGTACTCACATGACACATGGTCATGTTATCCGACTGCTACCACTATAACCCCAGACATGCCAACACATCCCCTCACATGGCACACAAGGCTAGTCGAGGGTTTCAAACCAGTGACTTCACATAATAGAGTTTATTAACAGTACACTCCACCAATTGTTCTATGCCACAGGGGATTAACCTTATTTCATTTAATCGTATCTACATGAGAAAGAAAAAATATTTCATATTCATTATTAATTATTATTTTAACATTACAATAAAAACACTTATTTATTTACCTAAGATTTCAACCATCCAACTGACTTAGGGAAAATACCTTTCCACCCAACCATAGGCTATGTTGCATTGTGCTTCTCATAGCATTCCACCTGCTTTCCAAGCCATGATACCCCCAGGAGTCTAGCCCAACTGATTTCCAAATCAAGAAATGGTTTAGGAAGGTTAATCTCCTTCACTCCTCTGGTAGAAACAAAAGTTTCCCTCCTCCCATTGAGCTTGAGACTTCCATGAGTTTATCAGGTACCTTCCCAACTGGATTTACTCAGTGTTGAAATTACTAAAACAACTGAGAGGGGGGGGGGGTGAATCGGTTGTAATTNTAAGTATATTAAAACATTATTAATCTTTCTTCAAGTGATCATCAACAATATACAGCATATGGACAGTAAAAATAAAGAGCATCAGTCACACATAAGGTATACACAGAGATAAATTTTCACGAGAAAACCCATAAAGGGAGAAAACCTCTTCTTCTTCGAAATGATAGGTAGTCTTTTAAGTTCTGTACATCATCTATAATTGAGCACCAACTCAATGTGAGGCTGCTACCTCTGTTTTACAAGATGCAACTTGTTTGAGAGCACCAAATCTCTGGTTTCTCTAGCACCCACTAGAAGGAAGCACCAACTCCCTTAATGTTCCAGCACCAATTGGATGGAAGCACCAACTTCCAGTTACACAGGCTCCAACCTGTATAACAGAGAACACTTGTTCTCCCTTGCACCACCCTGCCAGCCTGGTTTCTCTGGCTGCAACCAGATGGAAGCTACAACTTCCTATGTTCAAGCTCTCACTTGAACCTCTGAGGACAACAGTCCTCCCGAGAACCTCCCAACCTCCCTAGAACATGAATGAATAAATAAACATTCAACTACACAGATAAATCAATTCTTACCAATCTTTCTTTGTTCTGTAAATCTGGTCTTCTTCTAACTGTTCTGCAATTATTTTCTTCCTCTGTCTGTTTAGCAGGTCTTCTCTGCATCAACTTCTTCTGTCATTCTGCTCAGATTCAAGTTTTCTTCATCATCTGTTACTCTTCCCTGAGTTTCATCTCACACTGTGCATATTCTCCATCTCACTCTGCACTGTATGATTTTCCCTTTCTTACAGTTTTATTCATTTTCCATACAGAACAACCAACCACACGTTGTTTGTCTCATTTTCTTTTATACACACCCATCGCGGTTCAACTTCCCAACTCCTTAGGCAAAAGGAAGACAACTGTCTGAGCAACTGAAACGCCAACTGATCGACAATCATGAGTCTGTTTCACTAACAGATTCATAACTGAGGAGTTAACTGTGAGAGAGAACAATAACCCTCCGATCAACACTTGATCTGACGGTTCAGCTCATTTCACGATTTCGCATTTCTTGTTCCATTGTTTTCTTGTCTCTCCATGTCGCGATTCACGAAACTCCGATATGGAGTTGGATCAACGGTCTAGATCTGATCTTGATTCAACGGCTGCGATTGAATCGTGATTTCGCATATCGCGATTTCGGCATTCTTGTTGCATTTTTTTCTTGCCTCTCCATGTCTCGATTCGTGAAACTCCGATATGGAGTTGAATCAACGGTCCAGATCTGATATTGAATCAATGACTGCGATTGAATCGTGATTTCGCATATCGCGATTTCGGCATTCTTGTTGCATTGTTTTCTTGCCTCTCCATGTTGTGATTTGCGAAACTCCGATATGAAGTTGGATCAACGGTCCAGATATGATCTTGATTTAACGGCTGTGATTAAATAGCGATTTCAGAATTCTTGTTGCATTGTTTTCTTGTCTCTCCATGTCGCGATTCGCTAAACTCTGATATGGAGTTAGATCAACGGTCCAGATCTGATCTTGATTCAACGGCTGTGATTAAGTCGCGATTTTGCATATCACGAAATCGAGATTCCTATCGATGATATTACTTGACATCTCCAACTCTAGATCCCCGAAACTCCGACATGGACTGGAATCAACGGTCCAGATTCAACCTTGATCTGACGGCTCAGATTAAATCGTGATTTCACATATCGCAAAATCGGGATTCCTGTGGATGATATTACTTGACATCTCCAACTCTCGATCCCCGAAACTCTGACATGGACTAGAATCAACGGTCCATATTCAACGTTGATCTGACGGCTCAGATTAAATCACGATTTTGCATATCGCGATTTCGAGAGGTTAGGGAACATCGTTCCTTTGACTCTCCAGTCAGCAAACTGACGATCTATCCCCACGTGTCCTACCCGTAAATGGATGGTCCTCCTTCTTTCGAAATTTTGTACGTCCACTTCTCCTTGTAATTTAAAGAGCGTGCAGGTTCTCCTTGATCCAACGATGGTCGGGTCCTGCGCTTGGATCTAACGTCTGAGATTTGTCCTCCTCTTCAGTGTGCTCTTCTTTTCTACATTCAAATCTGACGACCCTCGTTCTATCGGGAATTTGAATGGGATCCAACGATCAGAAATGCTTCTCAAACCTTACGGGCCTACTTCTTCAGTGTGCTCTTATTCAAATCTGACAGCCATCGGGAATTCAGGAAGGGATCCAACGAACACGGTTTTTGCTCTTCCTCGATTATCATTGCACCGTTGATCATCGTTGTTGTACTCAAGCCATCATCACTACTGTAATTTCCATCAATGACAAGCATACGCTTCCTGTAAAACATGCCAACAATCCTTTGTACATTCTTCCTGTACTCATGCCATTCTTCTGTTTGCATGTCTATTACAAACTTCCTGTACTCATGCCATCTTCATTGTTGTACTTACCGTCAATGACAAGCATTCGTTGTCTGTTAAATATTTTCCATTCGCTGTCTGTTAAATATTTGCCAACAATCTCCCCCTTTGGCATTGATGGAAACACAAGCACCCACATGCATTCAGACTTGACTCTCCTCACGAACTCTTTTCTCCCCCTTTGACATCAATGTCAAAGAATAAACATTCTTCCCCTGATCTGTTGCTAAACATACTCCCCCTGTCGACTATAAGCATCTTGGAAATACATCAGATATTCAATAAGTACTCCCCCTGACCAGGTGACCAGATTAGACACAAGAAATTATAACCCCCAATTTTTGACGAAGATATCCAAAAGGGGTCACTGCTAATGGTTTAGTAAAGATATCAACCATCTGTTCTTTGGAAGGAATATAATTCAGCTGAACAATTCTGTTTGTAACTTGTTCTCTGAGAAAATGGTACTTTATTGGAATATGTTTAGTCTTGGAATGCAGAACAGGATTCTTGGAGACACTAATGGCACTGGTGTTATCACAATGAATTGGGATAGGATCAGTATAAGTTACCTTCAGATCTGCAAGAGTTTGTATCATCCATGAGATTTGTGTGCAGCAAGTAGCAACAGCAATGTATTCTGCCTCTATAGTGGATAATGAAATGGATCCTTGATTTTTACTAAGCCATGCAACTAATGAGTCACCCAAAAAGAATGCCCCTCCACTGGTGCTTTTTCTCTCATCAACACAGTTTGCCCAGTCTGCATCTGAATAAGCAGTTAACTGGAAATGTTGATTTCTAGGATACCACAGACCATAAGTCATTGTTCCCTTCAAGTATTTAAATATCCTTTTGACAACTACCAAATGACTTTGTTTAGGAGTAGACTGAAAACGACCTACCATTCCAACAGCTTGCATTATATCAGGACGAGATGATGTGATGTATAGAAGACTGTCTATCATAGAGCGATATGTCCTTTGATCAACATCAGGTGAGATATCATCTTTACTCAGCTTGCAACCAACCACCATAGGTGTGCTAACTGTAGAGGAATCTTCCATCTGAAATTTCTTCAACATCTCTTTCAAAT
>ML793865.1:55228-80705 GCA_009831015.1 Picea engelmannii | reverse complement strand
ACCAACTCCCTTAATGTTCCAGCACCAACTAGATGGAAGCACCAACTTCCAGTTACACAGGATCCAACCTGTATAACAGAGAACACTTGTTTTCCCTTGCACCACCCTGCCACCCTGGTTTCTCTGGCTGCAACCAGATGGAAGCTACAACTTCCTGTGTTCAAGCTCTCACTTGAACCTCTGAGGACAACAGTCCTCCCGAGCACCTCCCAACCTCCCTAGAACATGAATGAATAAATAAACATTCAACTACACAAATAAATCAATTCTTACCAATCTTTCTTTGTTCTGTAAATCTGGTCTTCTTCTAACTGTTCTGCAATTCTTTTCTTCCTCTGTCTGTTCAACAGGTCTACTCTGCATAAACTTCTTCTGTCATTCTGCTCAGCTTCAAGTTTTCTTCATCATTTGTTACTCTTCCCTGAGTTTCATCTCACACTGTGCATATTCTCCATCTCACTCTGCGCTGTATGATTTTCCCTTTCTTACAGTTTTATTCATTTTCCATACAAAACAACCAACCACATGCTGTCTGTCTCATTTTCTTTTATACACACCCATCACGGTTCAACTTCCCAACTCCTTAGGCAAAAGGAAGACAACTGTCTGAGAAACTGAAACACCAACTGATAGGTAATCATGAGTCTGTTTCACTAACAGATTTGTAACTGAGGAGTTAACTGTGAGAGAGAAAAGTAACCCTCTGATCAACACTTGCTCTGACGGTTCAACTCATTTCGCGATTTTGCATTTCTTGTTGCATTGTTTTGTTGTCTCTCCATGTCGCGATTCATGAAACTCCGATATGGAGTTGGATCAACGGTCCAGATCTGATCTTCATTCAACGGCTGCGATTGAATCGCGATTTCGCATATCATGATTTCAACATTCTTGTTGCATTGTTTTCTTGCCTCTCCATGTCGCGATTCGCGAAACTCCGATATGGAGTTGAATCAACAGTCCAGATCCGATCTTGATTCAACGACTGCGATTGAATTGCGATTTCGCATATCGCTATTTCGACATTCTTGTTGCATTGTTTTCTTGCCTCTCCATGTTGCGATTTGTGAAACTCTGATATGAAGTTGGATCAACGGTCCATATTTGATCTTGATTTAATGACTACGATTAAATCGCAATTTCGCATATCGCGATTTCAGAATTCTTGTTGCATTGTTTTCTTGTCTCTCCATGTCGCGATTCGCGAAACTCTGATATGGAGTTGGATCAACGGTCCAGATCTGATCTTGATTCAACGGCTGTGATTAAGTCGCTATTTTGCATATCGCGAAATCAGGATTCCTGTGGATGATATTACTTGACATCTCCAACTCTCGATCCCCAAAACTCCAACATGGACTGGAAACAACGGTCCAAATTCAACCTTGACCTGACGGCTCAGATTAAATTGTGATTTCGCATATCGCGAAATCGGGATTCCTGTGGATGGTATTACTTGACATCTCCAACTCTCGATCCCCGAAACTCCGACATGGACTGGAATCAACAGTCCAGATTCAATCTTGATCTAACGGCTCAGATTAAATCACGATTTCGCATATTGCAATTTCGAGAGGTTAGGGAACATCGTTCCTTTGACTCTCTAATCAACAAACTGACGATCTATCCCCACGTGTCCTACTCGTAAATGGACAGTCCTCCTTTCGAAATTTTGTACGCCCACTTCTCCTTGTACTTTAAAGAGCGTGGAGGTTCTCCTTGATCCAACGATGGTTGAGTCCTGCACTTGGATCTAATGTCTGAGATCTGTCCTCCTCTTCAGTGTGCTCTTCTTGTCTACATTCAGATCTGACGACCCTTGTTCTATCAGGAATTTGAAGGGGATCCAACGATCATAAATGCTTCTCAAACCTTACAGGCCTACTTCTTCAGCATGCTCTTATTCAGATCTGACGGCCATCGAGAATTCAGGAAGGGATCCAACGAACACGGTTGTTTCTCTTCCCCGATTATCATTGCACCACTGATCATTGTTGCTGTACTCAAGCCATCATCACTATTGTACTTGCCATCAATGACAAGCATATGCTGCCTGTAAAACATGCCAACAATCCTCTGTACACTCTTCATGTACTCATGCCATTCTTTTGTTTGCCTGTCTGTTACAAACTTCCTGTACTCATGTCATCTTCATTGTTGTACTTTCCATCAATGACAAGCATTCGCTGTCTAATAAATATTTTCCATTCGCTGTCTGTTAAATATTTGCCAACACTCAGCACTAGGGAGTCCCTTCTCTACTACATAATCCCTCAGTGACCCCCCCCTTACCAATGTCAGTTTATTTATGATAAGTACCAAGTCACAGTTATTTGTTTCTCCAATATGGATATGGGTCTTCTTTGTTCTAGGGTGACCATTAATTTTCTTGGAAATATTTATGTTTTCTTCTGAAATTCTTTCTAATCTGCTCCTTTGTTAATAGTCATGCACTTGAGCTCCTCTTCTCACCACACCATATGTTTGTGAGTCTGCAAATCACTATGTTCATGATAGTTATATGTTCTCAAAAATCACTTTTATTCTTCCTCTCTCGTGGATTATCCTACTTGTTGCATACTTTTTTTTCTCATCCACACAAAAATAATACTCCCTTGTTCTTCCTCACATGTGCACCTAATATTTTTCCATGTTTTCCCTCTTCTTCCTCCAATCCTTGAGATCCACAATGTATGCTTTCAAATCCAATCCCTTCTGTCATGCTCCTAAATTCAAAGGGGCAATCTAACACGTCATTTTGACTAGGGTCTTAATTGACCCTTCATTCCTCCAAGTACCAAACATGTCAACAATTATAATTGTGCAACGACCCAATCCTAATCACCATTAACAACCTCGTGGCTCTATGCAATCCATGTACATTGGCAGGTGGTGTATTCAATTCTTGTAGGTGCAAGATGGATTGTTGATAAAGCTTCCTATTTTCCTCATTGAAACTTCTCAGTTCCACCTCACCAGTCCCACTTATGGTATCGTGGCCATTACTCAAGGATTCCTTCCCAGTCAGTTGTCTGGTGTGTTTTCATTAATCATAAACATAATTACATGCCTCAAAAATCCCATTACATGAAGTCTTAGCATAATTACAATCATAGGGGGAAATAGGGTGTTACATCCCCCCCCCCCCTCCCTTTAAACATCACCCTTGGTGTTTAAAACACCATATATTTGCAATTTATATAGAAAACAAAAATAGGTATGTCATTCTCATGGAATCTTCCAGTTCCCAAGTGGCCTCATCTACTCCAAAGTGCTTCCATCACACCCTGACCTGCATTATGGCTCAGTTCCAGAGAAGTGTCTCTCTCCAGTCTAGGATACATTGAGGTTTGGGATAGAATTCTTCCTCTGGTTCCACCTGTATCATAGTCGAATCAATAACATGATTATAATCATAAACACACTTCTTTAACAAAGATACATGGAACACATTGTGAGCTCTAATAGTAGGTGACAAGGAAATTCTATATGCCATTGGTCCCACTCTTTCCAGGACTTCAAATGATCCACAAGAGTGGGGTGATAACTTAGCAAAAGTCCCCATCCTTAGGGATATTTTTTTGGGATTTACCCTTAGATACACATGATATCCCACCTGAAACTCTTTATGAGTTCTCTTGTTGTCTGCATAGATCTTTTGCCTATCCTAGGGTACTTTCAAATTCTACCTTATCCTATTCATTGTCTTCTCCATTTCCTTTAGAAATTCTTGTCCAAGTGTGATTCTATCCACCAGATTGTCCCAACTAATTGGAACTCTACACTTTCTACCATATAGAGCCTCAAATGGACTCATATTTAATGATTCATGATAACCATTGTTATAGGAAAACTCCACCAGGGGTATATATTCTTCCCATCTCTTGGGTTGATGCATGAGATGTATCTTTAACATGTCTTCCATCACTATTTTCACTCTTCGGTTTGACCATATGTTTGGGTATGGTAGCTCATACTAAATGCTAGTTGTGTTCCCAAATATGCAAACATACATTTCCATATATTTGAATTAAACTTTGCATCTTTCTTTGAAATTATTATCTTGGGTAGACCATGCAATCTTAATATTTCCTTCATAAAAATGTCAGCAACATCTATAGCCATAAAAGTGGATTTGATGGGAATGAAGTGATTTTCCTTTCTTATCTTATCCACCACTACCATAATTGCATCATGTTTCCTAATTGTCTATGGAAAAACAATAATAAAATCCATGGATATTGTCTCCCATTTCCATTCTAATATTTTCAATGACCGCAATAATTATGTAGAGTGCTTGTGTTCAACTTTCATCTGTTGACACTCGAAACACTTGGAAATATATTCAAAAATGCATGGCTTCATTCTTGACCAATAATACAACTGCCTCACTGTAGTTATCATCTTCTAATAACTAGGATGAGCCACATAAGGTATCCAATAGAATTTATCCATGATTAGATGTTTCAGCTTTGTTGAATCAGGAACATACAACCTATTGTTGTACATCAATAAATCATTAGTTGCAAGGTGATATCCTTCATACTTTTTCTCACCAGGTTCTTATTGCAAACCCACTTTTACCTGATTGAAAAACCTATCTCCCTATAAGAGAATTTGAATTATCTACTTGATGTCAGACTTGCCTACACTTTTTGCTGCTAAGTGTATCATATGCACACTTTTTTTGATTGTGTCTACTACTCCATTCTCTTTTCCTTTTATATGTTTGATTTCAAAATCAAATTCACTAATAAACACCATCCATATGGCCTGTCTAGTGTTCAACCATGGCTGGTAAAATATATATTTTATACCACAATGGTACGTGATTAAGACAAATCTCCTTCCAAGAAAGTAATCCCTCCACATCTTCAGTGCATGCATGATCACTGCAAGCTCCAAATTGTGGGTGACATACCACTGCTCATGCTCATTTAGATTTCGTGTATGATAAAATATCACTTTCCCTTCTTGTATGAGAAATCCATTGAATCCTTCTTTGCAAGAATCAATACAAACCAAGAAATATTTCTTAGGGCATGCCATCCTCAAGATATGGGCATTTGTCAAAAGATGATTGAGCTGCTGAAAGGTGGCTTCACACTTTTCTAACCATACAAACTTATTCCCATTCCTCTGTAATCAAGTAATGGGATGATCGATCTTGGAAAATCCATTAATAAACCTTCTATAGTACCTAGATAATCCCATAAATGACCTTGCCTCAATTACATTCTGAGGGGCATGCCAATCCATGATTTCCTTGATCTTCTCGGGATGTACTGCCACTCCTTCTGCTGAGATTGTGTGGAATAAATATTGGATATCCTTCTGAAAGAAGTCACATTTGTTGAACTTAGAATACAAATGGTGATCTCTTATCACTTGCAATACCATCCTGAGATGCTCTTCTTGCTCTTCCTTGGTCTTATAATACACTAAAATATCATCCACAAACACCAAGACAAACTGTTCCAGATACTTTCTAAGAACACTATTCACCAAACACATTGTTATAACCCTATAATTCATAGTATCATCTGGTGACTAGAATTTTTTTCACTTTGGGTGTATTTTGGTTTGCAAATAATATTTCATTTCTACAAATTATTTTCAAGGAAAGGAAAAGAAAAGAAAATTTATGATTGTTGACGTTGAGTGGTTTTTCCTAACCCCATGGAGATAAAAGCAAGGGAAGCAGCGCACAAAACCCACAAAACCACTAAGCCTAAGTTTTTTGCTGCATTCACACCTGGAGGATAAAGAACGTGCTTAGACCGACGATCAATCTAGTGGTGCATAGATCAACGATTGACAATGGATTATGGACCCCCTCGACTGTTCTACTTTTAACGGTGGGGGGGGTCCGGAATCAGAGATAACGAAGGCACACATCTGAACGACTGAGGCACCAGTGTTTTCATCAACGACTGAGATTGAATTCTGGACCCCCCCCCCGACTATTCTACTTTTAATGACGAGGGGGGGTCTGGAATGTTGTTTAAACATCGCGCACAGATCTACGGTCCAGAGGCAAGCGCACTAATTGACGGCGGATGGTTTTTTTCGGACACCCCGACCGGTCTGTTTTTAACGGAGGGGGGGGGGTCTGGAATGAGGCAGTTTTTCCGGCGGGCCCTATCCTAACATGTCATCCATCCATCACATCAGACCTCCTCTGCTCTAGACCACTTATCGCTTACCATCCTTCCAACTTACCACCATACCAACAATACCATACCACCCCTTCCTCATGACATCACCCTTCATTCCTTCACCCCATCACTCATCTCTGCCCGAATAAACCCACTTAGGATAATAAACAATGATTATATTAATTAATAATGTTTGTAATAAGTTTAGTATAGTTAGTTTTATGTTAGACTAATTAATAATTAATTAATCATTAGTTAATTAATTAATTAATTAATGATTAATAATATAGTAGTTTAATAGGCTAGACTAGTTAATAATTAATTGATTAATTAATAAATAAGTTAGTTTAGTAACAAGGATATTGTTTTGTTAATTTAATATTAAATAAAACACAAAACAAATTAAATAAAAAGAAAAACATTAAAACAAATTAAAACTTAATAAATAAAACATAAAATACAAAAAACATATATTAAAAACAAACAAACATAAATAAATATGAAAAAGAAACAAAAATTAAAAAGTCAAACTAAAAGCCTATCCTAAGTTCTACCCACCCCCCAACTCCACGCATACATTCCCAAACCAAATTAAATCAACGAACATAAAACTTTCCGAACCCCTCCTCACCATCCAAAGTTTAATGAGAGGGGGGGGTCAGGAATGGTTGTATTTCTTAAACCACCATTAGACAGGTGTCATCCCCACAAGACAGCGGACCCCCCCCCCCCCCTCCTAAAACCGCTTACCACCTCAGGGGGGGTCCGGAATACCACTCTGTCCCCGAAAAAACCGCTTTCGTTGCATTTTGACCAGTCTTATTTCGAGACCGATTATGGGCAAATGAAAACAAATTTTTAAAAACTGAGAGAGGTTTTTCTCTGTAACGGATTTAAGAACAAAAACCTCTCTCATTTTTTTCACAGGTTCCATGAGAAGGGAGAATCGAAGCTTTCTTTCAGCCTCATTTTTCAGATTTCTGGTTTTTTTGTTACAATCTCGATCTTGCAGGAGCTGTTACAGCGAGCTAGAGGCGGATTTCGTGAAACCGGAGGAGGTTTTTGTCCAGAACATGCCCATGTACAATAACCTCCTTCAGTTTCTATCCAAGTGTCATAATTAAATAAAAAAAAATGTCTAAGTGGACCTCTTTTTCGCAGAAATCCGGCCCGTCTTTCATGGCGGACAGTTTAGGATTTTTGGGGATTTGTGGCTATTTTTGGCTGAGGCGATTGAATCCAACTTCCGAAACTTATGGGGATATATATTCTATTTATTCATAGGATTTCAATGTAAAAAGGGTTGATCAGTCAGAGGACTGGGATTCAGTTTTTGTAAAACAGCTCATTGAGCTTTATGTGTTTTTCATCAATTCAATAATATAGTGCTATGCTGCAGGATTCTTGTGACTATTTCGACTGGTGATGTGCATCCCTCTATGTAAATTTGTTTCTTTGTTATCATAATTAATGTCTTCCTCTGAATTATTCCAAGAAGATTAAGAACATAATTGGTTATAATGTACCCTCTGTCTCTGGCTTGGTATAGTTTTTTATGTTTTCCACTGAAGATTAAACTCAGAATTCTTAGTTACTCTGTGTCTAATTGGATTTCTTGACCTGTTTCGTCTCACCCATTTCATTTAAATTAAAGGATCCAGTGAGTTGTCTACCTTGCCCTGCAAATATTAGCCTGTTGACATGGATTTCTTATCGTTCGTTGCAGTGACTCCATAGCCCATGGTTTCTTTTCTCTTCCCATACCCAATTCCTAAAAACAAATCCTATGTTCTGCATAACTAGCCTAATATCCTATTTCAAACAAATCTAAATTTGACAGAGAGATCCCTCTCTGAGTCTCGGCGGGATAGATCCCTGACTCGAAGCGATTTTGATGTTGCCTCTGTGATTGCCTCCACAGCCTTGGGCAAATTACAGAGTGCTAACACACATGAAAGTAGTTGGTGTGTAGGTAAGCCCAAATGGTACCACTACAAACTCATAGTGTCCATACCTTGTTTTAAAAGTTGTCTTGTGGATGTATTTATCCTTAACACTGACTTGATGATACCCATATATCAAGTCAATCTTAGAGAAAATTGTAGCTCCTTTGAGCTTATCAAAGAGATCATCAATCATGGAAAATGGATACTTGTTCTTGATGGTCATATTGTTTAATTTTTTTTTTGTCAATGCACAGTCACAATGTACCATCATTTTTCTTTAAAAATAGCATAGGTTCTCCCCATGGGGATACACTCGGCCTAATATACCCTTTAAACAAAAACTCCTTGAACTTCAATTTCGACTCCACCAACTCTTGTATGCTCATCATGTAGGGTACTTTTGATACTGGTACCACTCCAAGCACAAGATCTATTGAGAAATCAAGATCTCTCTTTGGAGGAAGTCTAGGTACCTCCTCTATAAAAACATCCTTAAACTCCCACAACATTGGGTGATATTCAAATCCTTTACTTATGCTATGTTGATCACTTGTATTGCATACAAGGGACACCCTTTCCGACTAAATTTATTAAGCTGCAATGTTGATATATTTCTAACTGGGGTTGGCTTCTAAATGCCTTGCAACACTCTTGAATTTCCTTCTCTGTTTTTAGACTCCAAGTGTTGTAAATATTGTTTTCATTGATTTCAAAGACATGGGGAGCCTACAATATGTATAAGATAAATACTGCAAGCCTATAGATGTCCAAGATAAATATTGCAAGATGGATATTCTTGAAATTATTATTTTTTGGTCAATTTGGATACCCTATCTTTGAAGGAAATTTTACCCTACATACCTAGATCAAATGGGTGAACACGTTATATGGTTGAAAATATTATTCCGATACATTTCCAACGGTATATGATATTCCCTCTAACTCCCTAGGAATGAGAAGATATGAATTTTTTAATCCAACAACCTAGCCAAAAATTTGAGGTCAGCTCAACCAGTCTTTACAAGTTGGTCTGGAAAGTGGGGACAAAATTGCTATAAACAGATGATAGATTTTTTCATTTGGAGAGAAACTAATAAAGATATCAAGTTTGAGGTGTGCTAAAGGTGCTTGGGTGTCTCTTTGGGATCTAGAGGTGTGGAAGAGAAATCTAAGGGACTTTCTTATTCTCAAGGTATGCTACAAGGTCGTGATTCTTTTGTGTGCACTGTCGTGAGGTTGTGATGTTTCCATGATTAGATGTTTTCATGAGTTGATGTTTTCGTGAGTGAATTTTTTCGTTAGTGGATGTTTCCTCGAATGGATGTTTTCGTCAATGGATGTTTTCGTGAGTATATGTTGTCGTGAGTGGATGTTGTCGTTAGTGGATGTTGTCGTGAATTGATGTTACCATTAGATATTACATTATGGGAATGATGCCATGAGGCTTGCTAGAGTTTGAAGGATTGTCTATAGAATGAAGCATGTAGGTGAACTTAGAATTTCTATGTGTATGCAAATCATGGATTTGTGTGTACACATATCTTATTGAGTTGGTACGCAGTTGAGGAGATTGGTGTCTCTAGTAGGTTGGTGCCTACATATTGTTGAGTTGGTGCTAAGTTTGGGAGATTAATGTATCCAGTAAGTTGGTTCCTACATCTTGCTGATTTGGTGCTCAGTTAAGGAGATTTGTGTGTCCATTAGGTTGGTGCCTACAATATTTGTACTAGCAGGTTGGTGCCTACAAATATTTATAAATATATTTTTTTGTGGTTTTCTTCCATAAGAGTTTCCACGTTAAACTTTGTGTAATGTGATTATTGTTTTTCAACTAATGAATTATTAATGAATGGTTAAATAAATTAAAAATTATCTTATACTAATTCACACACCCCCCACCTCTTTGTATAAGAATAAGTTCAACACTAAGGTATTATCATAACAATTAAATTTTTCCTTGTGAACAACCAACCAATCCATGCCTAGAAGCACATCACAAGATCCTAGGGGTAGGATATTCAAGGATGCTTGTGTATCTAGTCCACTCATTTAAAATGGAAAAGCCTCTATTAACTCTACCACTTTTCTATTAGTCCCCATGGATAGCTGAAATAGCCATGCCTTTGCATGCTTAATTCTCGGTAAGGAACATGCTTCAACAACTTGAGGTGAGACATAACTAAAATTATGCCCATTTTAAACTCTTCATAGAACACTCAATGACGATCACAATGATGCATAGAATTAAGCAATAGAATATTAAACATCAATCACACACATGAAATATACATAGACAGATATTTCAGCATGAAATATTAAACTCCCTGGTTTCTCTAGCACCCACTAGATGGAAGCACCAACTCCCTAAGCGTTCCATCACCAAATGGATGGAAGCACCAACTTCAAGTCACACATGCACCAACCTATATTATAGGGAACAACAGTTCTCCCTTGCACCACCCTGGCACCCTGGTTTTTCTTGCTGCAACCAGATGGAAGCTACAACTCCCTGTGTTCAAGCACCCACTTAAAACTTTGAGGACAACAGTCCTCCCTAACACCTCCCTACCACCCTGAAATATAAATCTTTGCTTCCTTGAATCTATTACAGTGATACAATATTCATCAATGGCTTACCAGTCTCATCATTGTTCTGATACAATACTCTTCTATGCCTGCTTCAATGTCCTCATGCTCGCATATTCATAAGATTTATGTTCTTCTGATTTGTCTATGCATGCGCAACTCAAATTTTTCTTCCTCTCTCAGATATGCATTTCTATTCTATGTGCTATGCATCTTCTATATTATTCAACATCTGTACACAACCTGCCTTTACCTGCATGAATCACTCTCTACGAAAAACAAAAAAACCTCCTCCTCTTCTCTGTTCTGTGTATATTTATCATGCCCAGTCCCCTGCCAGATCATACACCTAACTCTTCATCCCATCTGGTGATTACACTCAGTCTGTTTTTCATCCATGGCCATTATGCCGAGACTCTTTGGCTTCTCTGGCAGCTACCATCTTCAACCCTTTTCCATATGTCAATCGTCTCTATGATGAGTCTTCATACCACTATCATATACCTCGAGACTCTTCATATTATCTGAAAATCACCTTGTAGCCTCTTCGAATTCTCTGGCTGAAACCATTAGTGGATTTCTGTAGTTACAATCAGTTCGTCTCTACCAGTTATTGAGAGAACCTTCTTGTTCTCATCCCTTTGGCACTTTTTCCTTTCCCGAGAAAACTACATAGTGGGCATTTATCTTTTCTGTCTAAGCCCCCTCCTTTCACATGACCATCGACGGTGACCATATGCCTAGCCAATAGTCATTTCACGATTTCACATTTCGGGTGATCATCTGTGAGTCACCTTGGTTTTCCTGACTCGTGAAACTCCAAAATAGATCCTAGAACTGCTAGCTCCTTCCCTTCTCTCCCGCTGATGTGACCACTAGCTGTGATCAGGGGCCAAGCATGAGGGTGCTTCGTGATTTCACATATCGAGACCTCCTCAAGGTATGCTAGGATTCCTTCGCAGCTTTGGAGTGTTGAATGACTCCTGGGCTTATCCTCCTTGCAGCTCCACTAGATCTAACCGTTGTTGGTCCTTCATGCTCTGATCCGACGACTGAGGTATAATCTCCTCCTCTGTGCACTCCTCTTGTCTGGAGTCTGATCTAACAGACATCGAGTATTCTGAATCGGTGATCCATCGGCCACTGTCGCTCCTCCTCCTGAGCTTTGCCTTTCTCAAACATCTAAGTGTCAAAGGCCACGACCTTTGATCCTTCTGCTAGCCTTGATGACTTGGACCTCGTATGCGTTTCTGGGAACTCTATCTTTCCTGAGCTTTGGTAATGGAATTCACCTCGGCCCTGGCGCCCACTTGTCCTTTGCGTGCAATGCTGCACTATTCCTTCTCAGCTTCTCGACCTTGGGGTTATGAAGAAAATCATAGCAGGAGGTCACGATATGTGAAATCGCAAAGCACCCTCGTGCTTGGCCCTAATCACAGCTATTGGTCACATCAGTGGGAGAGAAGGGAAGGAGCTAGAAGTGCTAGGATCCATTTCAGAGTTTTGCAAGTTAGGAAAACCAAGGTGTCTCACAGTTGATCACCCAAAATGAGAAATCACTAAATGACTATTGGTTAGGCATATGGTCACTGCTGATGGTCATGTGAAAGGAAGGGGATTAGCCAGAAAAGCTAAACGCCCACTATGTAGTTTTCTCAGGAAAGGAACAAGCGCTAAAGGGATGAGCGCAAGAAGGTTCTCTCAGTAACTGCTAGAGACGAATTGATTGTAACTGCAGAAGTCCATTGATGGTTTCAGCTAGATAATTTTAAGAGGCTGCAAGGTGATTTTCAGAGAATCTGAAGAGTCTCAAGGTATCTGATAGTGATATGAAGACTCATCATAGAGACAATTGACAGATGGAAAAGGGTCGAAGAAGGTAGATGCCAGAGAAGCTAAAGAGTCTCGGCATAATGAACATGGATGAAAAACAGACTGAGTGTAATCGCCAGAGGGGACGAAGAGTTAGGTGTATGATCTGGTAGAGGACTGGGCATGATAAATATACGCAAAACAGAGAAGAGGAGGTGGGTTTTTTTTTTCGTGGAGAGAGATTCATGCGGGTAAAAGCAGGCTGTGTACAGCTGCTGAAGAGTACATAATATGCATAGTGCATAGAATAGAAATGCATATCTGAGAGAGAAAGAAAAAGTTGAGGTGCGCATGCAAAGACAGATCAGAAGAACATAAAGCTTATGAATATGCGAGCAATAGGACACTGAAGTAGGCAGAGCATAACAGTGTATCAGAACAATGATGAGACTGGTAAGCCATTAATGAATATTGTATCACTGTAATAGATTCAAGAAAGAAAATATTTATATTTCAGGGTGGTTGGGAGGTGTTAGGGAGGACTGTTGTCCTTAGAGTTTCAAGTGGGTGCTTGAACACAGGGAGTTGTAGCTTCCATCTGGTTGCAGCCAGAAAAACCAGGGTGCTAGGGTGGTTCAATGGAGAACTGTTGTTCCCTGTAATATAGGTTGGTGCATGTGTGACTTGAAGTTGGTGCTTCCATCCATTTGGTGATGGAACGCTTAGGGAGTTGGTGCTTCCTTCTAGTGGGTGCTAGAGAAACCAGGGAGTTGGTGCTTCCTTCTAGTAGGTGCTAGAGAAAACAGAGATTTGGTGATCTCAACAAGTTGTAGCTTGCAAAATAGAGGTTGTAGACTCAAGAGGAGTTGGAGCTCACAAGTATGATAATGTAAAGAAAATAAATATTACTTATCATATCAAGAAGAAGAGGTTTTCCCTTTATGGGTTTCCTCGGGAAATATTTGTCTCTATATATTTCATGTGTGTGATTGATGTTTAATATTCTATTGCTTACTTCTATGCATCATTGTGATCATCATTGAGTTTTTTGTGAAGATTTTAAAATGGGCATAATAGTTTAAGTACAGTAACAACTGATTCACCCCCCCCCCCTCTTTCAGTTGTTTAACAATTGGTATCAGAGTCGGCTCCTTTTATCTAAAGCTAGTTCATGAAGCTTAAACATGTCAAGCCATGAAGGAAATTCAACCAATAAGGCCCCCCTGTTCAATGGAACAAACTTTGCCTTCTGTAAAGTTAGGATGAGAACCTACATAATGTCCCTAGGTTCATATGTTTGGGATGTGGTAGAGACTAGTTATGTAAAGCCAGTTGTACTAGCTAATAAGGATGACAAGCTAGAATTCAACTTCAACGTTAAGACTATGAATGCTATTCTGAGTGGGCTTGGAGAAGCATAATTTGTAAAAGTTGTGCACTTAGAAACTACCAAATAAATGTGGGACAAACTCAGTAGCATTTATGAAGGTGAAGAGAAGTACAAATTCAAGAGATATGGTAAAAATAAAATCTTATGTGTAAACAATGATGACTCTTCAGGAGACACAGATAGTGACTCTTCTTGTGAAGATAAGATTAATGACTTTATGCTAATGGCCAAAGAGGATTATGATAATAAAATCACAGGAAGTGATGTTGATGATGAAGAAGCTATGGTTGACTTGGAAGGAGAACTAATCAGTGCTCTAGAAGAAATTGCTAGACTCGGACTCAAGAATAAGAAGCAAAAACAATTGTTGATACAGTTCGAGAAAGATAGTAAAAAACCTGATGAAGACTTTGCCCTGCTAAAAGTAGAATTAGAAGAGGCAAAGAACATAGAAGACATTCTAAAACAACAGTTATCAGAAAAGAAGGCAAGATGTGAATCCTTGGAAGAAGAGGTGGTAAAAATCAGAAAAGAAATGGAGAAGTTTAAAGCATTATATCTACAAAATCTTCCAAGCATTAAAGCCTCAAAAGGATTAGCCACCATTCTGAATCAGCAAAGGAATCCAAATTTGAAAACTGGTTTGGTTTATGAAGAAGGATCAAATAATGGTCATCCAAGCAACAAACAATCCATTAAGTTTTTCAAATCTACATGCATTGACAACAATAAATATGGAGAAACAAAGGAAGATAATCAACCACCAAGGAAGAGCAAAGGAAGAAGTACCAGAACTGAAACTGTAGAACAAAGAAATAATATACCCTCTACTCAAAGAAATCATCAGCATGGAAGAAATCGAATTTCTCAAAGAAGACAACCATTTTCCAGGTACAAAGGATTTTTCTATGGATATTGTTTTTATTGTTCTAGCTTTGGTCACAAAGTTGTAAACTGCTCCTTAAAATTTAGATATGAGAAATCAAGACACTCAAGGAATAGATATATGTCGCAACAAAGAATGAGACAACCAAGTAACAAACAACCACATACTGCAAATCATGTGATGGTTGGGAAAAGGACACAGGTTAAGCACAACAATAGTTATGCTCCTTTATTCAATGAACCAGACTGTTACACCTACCATAATTATGGACATAAAGTTGCAGATTGTCGCTTAAGGAACTATGAACCAGATTTGAATCCTTCTGTTGAAAATGTCAAGGTTTGGAAGAAGAAGGAAAATGACAAGTGTGGACTAGTGCTGTCAGCTCAAAGACAAAAGAACCCCTGGTATATTGATAGTGGTTGCTCCAAACATATGACAGGAGAAAAAGGTAAGTTTTTATCTCTAAGTGAAAGAAAATCAGGAAACATAACCTTTGGAAATGATTCTCCAGGTAAAATCAAGGGTAAATGGATGGTGAGTTTAAGTAATGGAAAAGTAAAATCCCAGGATGTTCTGCTTGTAGATGGGCTGAAACATAATTTGCTCAGTGTAAGTCAAATGTGTGATAGAGGATGTGAAGTGGTGTTCACTTCCAAGGATTGCAAGATAAAGTCTTTAAACTTAGGACAAGTGGTGGCTAAAGGTATAAGGACAGATAATAATGTATATGTGCTGAAAGAAGATAGAGAAGAGTGTCATCTAAGAAAACATGATGAAATCTGGTTATGTCATAGGAGACTTGGACATCTAAACTTTGACCACTTAATCAAGCTCAAAAATCTTGAGGCAGTAAAAGATCTTCCAAGAATATCAAAGCCACAAGACTCTGTGTGTAAACCCTGCCAAGTAGGAAAGCTAACCAGGAATCAGTTTAAATCCAAGAGCTCTACTTCAACAAAGAAACCACTCCAATTAATGTGGACCATCAATACAGGAAGGCATAGGGAAGGAAAACTACTTTATGCTGATCATTGACGATTATTCCAGACTTACTTGGGTTGACTTTCTCAAAGAAAAAGCTGAAGCATTTGAGAAATTTAAAATATTTAAGGCTTTAACTGAGAATCAAACAGGTAAGAGGTTAAAGGCAGTAATATCAGACAGAGGAGGAGAATTTATGTCAAGTGATTTTAAGGAATTATGTGATAAAAATGGGATCAAGAGAGATTACACAATCCTAGGAACTCCACAGCAAAATGGAGTAGTTGAGAGGCAAAATAGAACCATGCAGAAAATGGCCAGGGCAATGATGAATGAGAATAACATTGGTCAAACCTACTGGGTAGAAGAAATACACACAACAGTCCATGTTCTTAACAAATCCCACCTCAGACCACACAGTGACAAGACACCGTATGAACTGTGGTATGGAAGACCTGCTTCAATCAAACACTTCAAAGTCTTTGGGAGTAAGTGCTACATAAAAAATAATAATGAGAACCTTGGAAAGTATGATGGTAGGGCTGATGAAGGCATATTCTTAGGGTATGCTACAAACAATAAAGGATACATATGTTATAATAAGAGGCTACATAAATTGGTCGACTGTATTGACATAAAAGTCGATGAAGGAATTCCAGTAAGAGAGGTGAACAATATCGAATCAACAACAGAGGATATAGATGAAGTTGAAGCTGAACAGGTCGAAGAATTAGAACAAGAAGACTCTGAGTCAGATGAAGATGAAAATACTCAGGAAAACTCAAATCAGTAGACAACATCAAATTATTCCTCCAGAATTACTCAAAATAATAATCCTACAAGTCAGATAATTGGTGAAAAAGACAAAGGTGTACAAACCAGGAGAAGGATAATAATAAACACTGAGCATTCACATATAGCATTCATATCCATGGTGGAACCCAATAACTTCAATGAGGCTAGTAAAGACGTAAATTGGTTGAAATCAATGAATGAGGAACTGGACTAGATTGAAAATAATGACACTTGGGAACTCATTCCTAGGCCAATAGATAAAAATGTAATAGGATCAAAATGGGTCTACAAAAATAAGATGAATGAGTAAGGAAATATTGTAAGAAATAAATCTAGATTGGTCTGCAAAGGATATGCTCAAATAAAAGGACTAGACTTTGATGAAACATTTGCACCTGTAGCAATATTAGAAGCTATTAGAATGTTTCTTGCCTATGCTTGTGATAAGAAGTTTAAAGTCTATCAAATGGATGTCAATTCAGCTTTTCTAAATGGAGATCTAAAAGAAGTCTATATGGAACAACCAGAGGGTTTCCAACTATCAGATAACCTTGACTTTTTCTGCGAGATGAAGAAAGCCTTATATGGATTGAAACAAGCTCCTCGTGCCTAGTATCATAGACTGGATACATATCTCCAAGACAAAGGGTTTAAGAGAGGAACAATTGACAACAATCTATATATCAAAACAGAGGGTAACGATTTTCTCATTGTGTTGGTCTATGTAGATGACATCATCTTTGGTAGTAATAATGCTTCACTAGTAAAATGGTTTGCTTCTACCATGCAATCTGAATTTGAAATGTTTATGATAGGGGAACTGTCATTTTTTCTTGGCCTACAAATTACTCAAAAGTCTGAAGGAATATTTATTTCTCAAGAAAAATATCTAAGAGAAATGTTGAAAAGGTTTCAAATGGAAGATTCTAAACCTATGAGCACACCTATGGTCACTGGATGTAAGTTAAGCAAAGATGATGACTCACCTAATGTTGCTCAGAGTTCATATAGGTCTATGATAGGAATCCTATTGTACATCATAGCATCCCGTCCAGGCATAATGCATGATGTTGGACTGGTAGGAAGGTATCAGCCCACACCTAAACATAGTCATTTTTTAGTTGTCAAAAGAATATTCAGATACTTGAAAGGAACAATGGACTATGGCCTATGGTATCCTAGGAATCATAATTTTCAACTATTAGTATATTCATATGTTGATTGGGCTAACTGTGTGGATGAAAGGAAAAGCACGAGTGGAGGTGCATTATTCTTAGGAGATTTTATTGTATCATGCCTGAGCAAGAAGCAAGGTTCCATTTCCTTATCAACTATAGAAGATGAATACATTGTAGCTGCCACTTATTGTACCCAAGTATTGTAGATGATTCAGACACTTGCAGACTTGGAGGTAAAATATACTACATCGATCCCAATTCATTATGATAATACCAGTGCAATTAGTGTGTCAAAGAATCTTGTCTTTCACTCCAAGACCAAGCATATACCCAACAATTATCACTTCTTGAGAGAACAGGTAACCAACTCTGTGGTTTATGTGCATTATATTCCATCCAAAGATCAGATTGTTGATGTCTTCACTAATCCTCTTGCACAAGATCAATTTGAGTATCTACGCCAGAAGTTGGGCGTGAACCCATTATGTAAGGGGGAGTATGTTTTGGTTGAATATATGATACCTCCAAAAAATACTGCAATAGCTCAGGGGGAGCATGTTTTCTTTGACATTGATGTCAAAGGGGGAGAAAAGGTGTGGATGCTAGAGTTGGAGGTCTAAGCAGAATAGTGCAACCATTCAAGTATTGTCATCAATGCCAAAGGGGGAGATTGTTGGCATGTTTACAAACAAAGTGTGTTTTTCATTGATGGCAAGAATAGCCGCGATGATGGCAGGTTTACAAACAGAGTGTACATGGAAAGAAAATTAGCCAACAATGAAGACACAGAAGAACAAGCAACAAAGACACAAAAGAACAAGGTCGAGAAGATGAGAAGGAATAACACAACACTGCACACAGAGAACAAGTGGGCACCAAGTCCGAGGTGAATTCCATTACCAAAGATCAGGAGAGATAGCATTCCCAAAAATGCAGACGAGGTCCAAGTCATCAAGGCTCGCAGAAGGATCAAAAGTCGTGGCCTTTGACACTTAGATATTTGAGAAATCCAAAGCTAAAGAGGAGGAGCGACAGTGGACGATGGATCACCGATTCAGAATACCTGATGTTTGTTAGATCAGAGTCCAGATAGGAGGAGCGTGCAGAGGAGGATATTAGACCTCAGCTGTCGGATTGGAGCGCGAAGGAATAGAAACGGTTAGATCCAGTGGAGTTGCAAGGAGGATAAGCCTAGGAGTTAGTCAACACTCCAAAGATGCAAAGGAATCCTGGTCGTTGGAGCCAGAGGACACGTGATGAGCAATTAGAATTTCGCTGACTCGTGAACTGGAAGAGTCAAAGGTGAGAGTTGGAGGAACTCATGAAATTTGAATTTGCGAAATGATATGGGTTGTTAGATCTAGAGGACATGTGGCGAGAGATCATCATTTCGCTGACTCGCGAGCTGGAGAAGTCAAAGGTGAGAGTTGTGGGAACTCGCGATATGCAAAATCGCGAAATGATCTGGGTTGTTTGATCACCAAGGATCTGGTTCGTTGATCTGATATGAAGTCAGAGTCCATGATATTGATCGCAGTCATCGATCAGAGAGAGAGACCTCGACTGTTGATATGATATGAAGTAATTTCAGAGTTTCGTGTATCGTGAGTTCCTACAACTCTCAACTTTGACTTCTCCAACTCGCGAGTCAGTGAAATGTTGATCTCTCGCCATGTGTCCTCTGGATCTAACAACCCATATCATTTCGTGAATTCACATTTCACGAGTTCCTCTAACTCTCACCTTTGACTCTTTTAGTTCGCGAGTCAGTGAAATTCCAATCGCTCGCCACGTGTCCTCTGGCTCCAATGGCCAGGATTCCTTCACAACTTTGGAGTGTTGACTGACTCTTGGGCTTATCCTCCTTGCATCTCCACTGGATCTAACCATTGATGGTCCTTCACGCTCCAATCCGACGACTAAGGTCTAATCTCCTCATCTGCGCGCTCCTCCTGTCTGGACTCTGATCTAACGAACATCGAGATTCTGAATCGATGATCCACTGGCCATTGTCACTCCTCCTCCTGATATTTGGCTTTCCCAAATATTTAAGTGTCAAAGGCCTGTCGATTAAGGTTGGTTGTCATTGATGTCAACCCTTGAAGAAAGACCCGTAGCACAAAGTTTTGGGTAATGGACCCAATATTGTTTGATGTAAATGTGACTCATTATTTTTTTTTCAGGGTTGATAAGAAGTAAATATGGATGAACTCCAAAGTGGTCCCCTTATGGCGAAAACCCTCACGGGGAGACGCTTTGTGGAGTAAGAGAACCCATGATTAATTGTGGAATAATGAAATGAATAACAATGAATTTGTCAGGGAAATTATCCTAGATGGATAGTGCTTGTCATGCTATTTCTAGTGGTATGTAGAATGTCACATAACTCCTCACGGTTAGAGAGTTATGACCATGTGAATTTGGAGAACCCAGGTTTGGGTAATGGATCCAAGTTTTTTTTATGGATAACGATATGATTTTTCCTATACTTGAAGGTAATATTATTCTAGATCGATATTACATGTAATTCCATTTCTGGTGGTATGTGGAATGTCACATAACTCACGGTTTGAGATTTATGGCCTTATGAAGTTGGAGGACCCTCATATGTCATCTAGAAGCCCCAAAAGGTCAAAGTAGTCAAAGTGGTTTAAGAGATTTTAAAAGGTAAATAATAAAGTGAAGTGATGAGTGTATTATAATTCAAAGTGAATAAAAAATAAATTATTTCAATAATAAATTTAATGAAGAAATTAGAAGTGGGTTGACCCTAAAATAAGGAAAGTGGGCCAAGTGACTTAGAAGATGTTTTTAAGGAAGCTATTTAGAGAGTATAAATAAGAGGCAAGGCTCTCTAATTTTAATCACATTTGAGAATATTGAATATCTATAGGTGTCTGAGGTAACAAAGGATATCTAAGCCTAATTTCTGAGGGAAGGTGAAGAAAAGAAGGCCGAAATGCAAGGAAGGATAAATTCTTTTGGTGGTGCTTTCTAAGGTATGTTATTTACAGGTCATCTCACCATTTTCTCTATAACGTTTTTTCTATAATGATTCAGATCGTGAAATTGCTATGCCATTGAGAAAAGAAACCCAAATATCTATGGTAAAAAATTCATCTTGTGGGTCGTTGTACTTTGGGAGTTACACTCTGTGGAAAATAGGGTTTGTGGCTAGTCCTGAAACTAGTCAAAAACATGTGTTTCGGGTAAAAACAACATAAATTCTTCATAACAGATCCAAATTCAATGAGATAAAATGTGTTGGTTAGGGTACAGTCTGTAGTATGTTGTGTAACAGTTTCATATCAATTCAATGAATATTTCATGCGAGTCACACTCTACAAGGTCGCTCTCTAGAATAAGCCAGAATTCAGCAAGGAATGTAATCATATACACCAGGTCTATTACAGATCTAAAAATCAGATTTGGATGATGAAATTGATGAGGGATTTTGAGGTACATATTGTGTACATGGTTGAGACAAGTAGTTGATGAGTTGGCACATACATGAGGTGTATAGTTGATGATGTTGGTACATATTGATGAGTCATAGTTTATGTGTAGTTGACACATGATTGGTACATGGTTGGATGCACTTGTTTATGGTACAGGTTGATTACAGGTTTTTTGGTACAGTTTGGTGCATGGTTGATGCACTTGTTTATGGTACAGGTTGATTACAGGTTGAGGTACAGGTTGATGCATGGTTGATGCATGGTTCAGATTTATTGGTACATGTTTACAACGGTATATCTCACAGTGATAGTGTGACAGTGGTTCCATCATTCTACTTCTACTTCAGGGTGGCAGGACAAGGCAAGGACAGGTGGTTGTAGCCACCTTCCGGTTGTAGCCGAAGAACATAGGGGGTTGTAGCCTCCTTCTAGTTGTAGCCAGAGAATTGGGGAGTTAGAGCTTCCCTCAGGTTGTAGCCTCAGAAAATAGGGGGTTGGAGCCTCCTTCCAGTTGCAGATAGAAAACAAAGGAATTTGGTGCTTCCAATGAATGTAATTCTTCAATATATATAAGAAAAAACATTTTGTGGTTTTCTCCCGATTTGGGTTTCCAAGAAAAAACACTGGTGTACTGTGTATGTGTGTGATTGTTTATTTCTTACTACTCAATATTGGATAATAATTCTACATTGATATAACATTTGAAGAAAAAGGATTATAATTATGCTATTACTGATTCACCCCCCCTCTCAGTAATCCAACAATTGGTATCAGAGTAGGTTCCTTCAGAAATCAGTTTAACCACTGAAAGGTAGATCATGGAGAGTACCAACTCGTATAAAAATGGAATACCACAATTTGATGGACATAAGTATTCTTTTTGGAGTATAAGGATGAACACATATATACAGGCACATGGATTTCAAGTTTGGAAATCAATTTTATATGGATACACAACACCAGCAGTTCCACCAACAAATGACAAAGCAGTGAAACTCAGTGAGAATAATTACAAAGCCAAAAATGCACTTTTGAATGGTCTCAATGATATAGTATTCACCAAAGTTGCACATCGTAAATCTGCTAAAGAGATTTGGGACAAGCTTTGAAATATTTATGAAGGAGATTCAAAAGTCAAAGCAACAAAGCTTCAAACTTACATAGGTCAGTTCAAACAACTAAAAATGAAGGAAGATGAAGATATCGTAGCCTACTTCTTATGAGTCGATGAAACAGTGAATGCAATCATAGGATTGGGAGAAGAAATCGAAGAATCTTTAATTGTTCAAAAGGTACTAAGATATCTTACTATGAGATTCAACCCTAAGATATCAACATTAGAAGAAAGATTGGATCTAAACTCAATAAGCATGGATGAACTGCATGGAATCTTCACAGCATATGAGATGAGAACTAAATAGGAAAATCCATATGTAAAAGAAGCAACCTTCAAAGCATCCAAAAGATCAAAGCAAAAGAAAAAGGAACAAGAAGAATATAACAGCAGCAATGACGTCTCGAAAGATGATGAAGGAGTGGCCAACTTCATCAAAAGACTGAACAAGGGAACCAATGGTAGGTATAGAGGTAAGCTTCCTTTAATTTGTTTTAATTGTGATGGTATTGGTCATTTTGCTAACAAATTTCCTCATAAGAAAAAGAGAAATGATGAAGGTTACTCAAAAGGTAGACAAACATATAAAGTTAAAAGAACTACAAAGAAAGTTTTCAAGAAAATATTTCGCACCAAAGACGACATCTCATCATCAGATGAAGATGAAGTCAGTGATAGTGAAACATGGAGAGTTCTATTCATGGTCATAGAAGACTCTGATAAAGAAGACTCCGAAGAATAATATGAAGAAGCATATGAAGAATAAATTGAAGAGGCAGAAGTTGACTTCCGAGAAGAATTAATGAGTTCCATAGAAGTTATCAAAAGAAAAATAAGAAACTACAAGTAGAACTAGATAAGAAAAAAGACACTCAAGAACTAGAACAAATGATCACAAAATTGAAGGTTCAAATAGAAGAAGATAAAAGAATTGAAGAAGAACTCAAAGAACAACTAGAAGGAAAGGACATGATCATTTGAAACCTGGAAGCAGAGATTGTCACACGAAGAAAGGATATTCAAAATAAAAATATGCAGAATAGCTCAAAAGTTCTGGATGACATTATCAGCAGTCAAAAATCTCATCTTGACAAGTCTAGACTTGGATACAATCAGACAGAAAAGGGATCAAGATCCAAAATAGAAGAGCAAGAAAAGAATCCAAAAAACTATGCAGAAACAATCAAAGGGGATAAAAAGATATACAAGGAAGATTACAAGGACACTCCTCCACCAAGAAGATTCAAATTTCAGAATCAATAACAGATAGACAGGCCTCAAGAAGAAGAAGGATTCATAAGATCACCTCCTTTCAAAAGATCTTCAACTACCAGGCATCAAACTATATTTTTTGGTTTATGTTATGCATGTAATAATTTTGGACATAAAGTTGTAAATTGCAGAGCTAACAACAGGAACAATAACTACTTTGAGAGCCATACACAAAGGGGTTATTCAAGAAGACCTAGTGAAACACAAAGAAGAAGTTACAATAGGTTTGAATCTTTGAGCACTGAAGTGGAATGTTACAAATGCAACAATTTTGGACACATGGCCAAAAATTGTAGAATGACAGTCCCTTCTAAAGAACCTCAACAGAGTCACAAACAAGAACCTCAGAAAACAACATGGATAAGAAAGAAAGATCAGTATAGAAATGAAGAATGCACAATTGCTCTACAAGATAAACAGAAGAAAAGTGGTTGGTATGTTGATAGTGGATTTTAAAAACACATGATAGGTGATAGAGACAAGTTTCTTACATTACGAAAGGAAAGAGATGGATCAGTCTCCTTTGGAAATGATGATTCAGCCAAAATCATTGGAAAAGGAACAGTCTGAATTGATAACAAGAATGAAAAGACAGAAAATGTTCTACTAGTAGAAGATATGAAACATAATCTTTTAAGTGTGATTCAAATGTGTGAGATAAGAAAAGAAGGTTCAGGCAAATTGGTCGCTACAGCTGCAATAACTTCAAGCAACATATATGTGTTAAGCGAAATTGGAAATGAAAAGTGTTGTCTAGGAAAGGAATATGAAAGTTGGATATGGCACAAAAGAATGGGTCACATGCATTTTGATAGCCTTGTCAAAGTCAGCAAAAGAGAAGCAGCCAGAGAAATTCCCCAGATCATGAAACCAACCAACACTTTATGCAAGCATTGCCAACAAGGAAAGAAAACAAAGACCAGGTTCAAATCAAAGGAATATTCAACAACAAAACCACTAGAAATTGTGCATACTAATTTAGTTGGACCAACTACAACAAAAGGCTTAAAAGTTAAGAGATACTTTATGTTATTAGTTGATGATTATACAAGAATGACTGCACTTTGTTTTCTCAAGAACAAGTCATAAGCTTTTGAAAACTTCAAGATCTACAAGGAAATGGTTGAAAATGAGATGGATTCAAGAATCAAATGCTTAAGATCAGATAATGGAGGAGAAATCACCTCAAAGGAATCTATGGACTACTGCAACAATCATGGAATAAAAAGTCAATTCTCTGTCGCTAGGACACCTCAATAGAATGGAGTTGTTGAAAGAAAGAACAAGACAGTACAAGAAATGGCTCAAACAATGATAATGGATTCAAAGTTGATAGATATTTTTTGGACATAGGCAGTGCATACAACAGTTCACATTCAAAACATAGTAATGCTCAGAAACAACACTAATAAACCTCCCTACGAGCTATGGAAAGGAAGACCAGCAAATGTGAAGCACTTCAGAGTTTTTGGAAGCAAATGCTACATCAAAAGAGAAGATGGCAGAATGGGAAAGTTTGACTCTCGTGTGGACAAAGGAATACTTGTTGGTTACTCAAGTACAAGGAAAGAATACAAGTTTTACAATCTAAGATTAAACAAAGTTGTGGAAAGCATCAACGTAACAATTGATGAAACAGGCAAACCAGAATCAAAGGAAGAAGAAAATAAATCAATGGAACAACTTTTCAAAGAATATGTTAAGCCCTAATATTGGCTCATTACCCCTTAATTGGGGCATATTAGATTAGTAATACTATTTTATTTATGTTGGATTTAGGCCATTAGTTGTAATTTAGATTAGTAATTTTATTTTAATTATGTCGGCTTTAGGCCATTATTTGTAATTATACCTCCTAGTCTCCTATATATACCAAGGAGACATTTTCATTTTGAATC
>ML793865.1:20417-42056 GCA_009831015.1 Picea engelmannii | reverse complement strand
CACAATATTCAATCATTAACATCATCAACAATATATCATCAATATATCATGAATAGTATAAACCAACATATCATAATAAACATCCACTAAAAAATAGTACAACAAAATTTATGTGGAAACACAAATGGGATAAAACCACAGAATGATTTTCTTATATACAAAAAGAACACATTCAATGGGAGAACCAACTTCCCAATTCTCCAGCTACAATTGGAAGGAGGCTATGACCACCTATTTATGGGCTCCAACCTAAAGGAAGCTACAAATCCCTGAATTCTTTGGCTCTAACCAAACAGAGGCTACAACCCTCTGATCCTCAGGCTCCAACCTGAAGGAATATCCAACTCCCTATGTTCTCCAGTTACAACCAGAAGGAGGCTATAACAGCCTTTCCTTTCCCCGTCTTGTTTCCCTAAAATACAAATATTGACCAATTGTCACTACCACAATCATTTCCACTATCATTGTCACTGTCACATCCACCTATCACTGTATCCAACCTGTCATTGTCATTTTACCACCAACCTATAACCTACACCATCAACCTATGCTATACAAATATTTGAGCCATATCTTCCATCAACGTGTACCAACATATATGCATCAATCATGAACAATAAGATATACCAACTACAAAATCAATGATAAGTATCCAATCATGTACCATTTATCAAACATGAATACAACTTGTACCATATACCATAGCATCAATCAAGTCTATACCTGTATGATATCATCAATGAAGAACCAATGCATTTCCCTCATGCATATGCCACCATTTATCAAGTGTATACCTCAACCATGAAAAATCATCTCAAAGAGATGAACCATAAAAACCATGTCATATGTTGAAATAGATATACCAGAATACCTTACTCAATCATGTACCCAAGATGTACCTCAATCATGTGTCAAACCCTCATCAATATGCCAAGTATGCCTCAGGATTTCACCACATCATAATCAAGAAAAACCTTCACAACAAGTACACAAGCATACCGATGCCTCTGTAGATGACTTGAAAAACTGCAATTCTAACCTGTAAGTTATATTTTGTCTTCAAGGACCTGGTACCAACATTTCCCACAAACTTGTATTGTCCTCGCGGGACTAAGACATCATGTCTCATAGGGCCTCGCGTGATAGGTATACTACAACCCGCGGGGATGCCTCATGGGAAACTAATAGTGTGACCTATGGGGATTAGTAAAACTAGGGTTTCCTTAGACATTCTCTCTCACCAATGCAATGTTGAAACTCTCACACTCCTCAGTATTCACTACCTCATATTTTACCACCGAAAACTTAGCCAAAAGATCACTAGTTCACTAGAATATATTCAATAGAATAAGTGAGTGAAATGTACTTGTGAGTGACTCTTTGAGCTGTGTTATCCCCTAGCCTAGGGATAACTAAGGAGATTATGTCTCGAGCCCCATAGGTCCTAGACATGGATTACTGAGATCCCAACGACTTAAGCATGGCCTTGGAGGGCCCCTCTTTTATTCAGTGCAGTCCACATACCACCAGTAGCAATATCCATCACACCATTTTGGTCATGAAGTAGCAGTGAGTCTTTCTCCATGAGGTAATGAGTTCGGGTATCATGGTATGTATCACTCTGATTTTTGAAGCACTTGAACATGTTGTATTGAATCCTTCTTCATTTCATGAAGTTTGCTTGGAAATTATGCTTGTTTCCTTTTTTAAACTTGAAAGGGTGACACAGTGCCCTAGTAAGTTGATTTCCCTTTAGGATGTGTTGTTACTGGGTGGATATTTGAATATTCATCATTCGTTCCCTCCATACTTACCACTTTACATCTTTATTCATTCCATCTCCCGTTTCCTCTTTTGGTATTGGGATTGGCTGCACTATGAAGGGTTGTACCTTACCTCGTGTGAAGAAGGGGATAAAGGCCTAGAGGGTAAAAGTATCTAGCAAGAGTTAAAATCCAAACATGAAACCTTTGAGATTCTTCACCTAAGGATCCCTGAGAAAGTAGTGAAAGACTTCTCAGTAAGAAAAGGGGACCTACAAGATAACATAAACACTCAAGGTATTAGTTGATGGATAGGAGGTCGCATCACAAGCCGACCTAGTATGACCATGGGCATGTAGTGATATGACATTACCACCCATCTAGTCACCAAACCAGGGTAGTGTATCTTGGTGGCATAGCCAAAAGAAAGGGGGTAACATTACAAGCCAGCCTTCTTATTTCCATGAAATTTTTGTGGATAACGTTGTCACCTCTGGTCATCAATCCATGAAAGTGACCATCAACTATTCCCTTGAAGAACAAGAGAAAAAAATCAAAATAAATAAAGCTAATAATAAAAGGTAATGAATGGGCTAGGAAACAATTTCATTCATGACAAGGTGCATCTTTCCCTCCACAAAGTCACCCACAAGTAAGACTCTACATTTCCCTATTATCACCTGCACCACATGCCCAAATATGTACCCCATGCCACCTCATACACTTATATGACTTGGACTAGACTCCACCTGGGAAACACCCAAAACTTAAGAGAGGTTACTAATAGGACACCCTGAGACCCTCTCCAAACCTAACTTGTCAAATTGCATAACATCTTTGAGCATTTGTTTGGGGTTAAGGGGGGTTTGATGCACATGTTTGGGTAATTTAATTATTGGATGTGATTTACATGCTATGATCCTTGTGACTTATGAACCCCTGGAGGGCATACTTGTTGTTTCTATAGTACCTTTCCCGATGGACAGGTACACATGAGGGAATTATTATCTCAGACCTTCATGGGGGCTCAAATCCCACAAATGGATGTTGAAAGCCCAACCAGGGGTAAGAAAAGACTGAAGGATTGCACCAGATGAAGGAATGATGTTTCCTTTGGAGGCACTGTGGAAGACCTAAACCTGAGGTATCATGCTCCTCCCACATGGATGTTGGCCTTGCGAGGCCTTGGACATAACCTATGCATCTCTAGACGTCACTTTTCAACTGGGGTTGTTACCTTGGAGGCATTCATGAGGCCATTGGCACGTTTGGGAAAATTTTACGCCTTTGGAGGCCCAACGTTTCATCTCCTTTTCCCAGCGTCCCACACTTGAGGCCCAACATCATCCTAGGAGGGCATGACATCACATTTGGAGGCCTAATTAGATGCAAATTGAATTTATTTTGGTAAAAATGTAATTTTTGAGTAAATTGGCCAGGTCGTCCCTGATATTTTGACCTAAAATAATTAAAGGTCATAATTTTGATATAAATAGACATAAAATGACATCCATTTTGATCATAACTCATCAAAAACAAGTGGTGGTATGAAATTTTCATCATCTTTAAGCGTTATTGGCTAAAATAACTAGTGCACATCTCTTGGGAGAGCTTTATGGTGGTGTATTTTGGAAATTTTCATGGCAGAATGGTCTTCAACTAGGGTTTGAATTGATTATTCTTGGTGAATTAAGTAGAAAATATTCATTTTTATTCATGATATGGATGTTTGTGGTAAATTTTACTTGTTTCATGTCTAAGATTATGAAATTGCTTGTTTAAACCCTAGGGGAGAAACAACAAATGATTCTTTCTCTATATAACTATTCTATTAGCTTGATCTTGCCAATTATACATTTTCTTGAGAGTGATTATTAGATCCCTAAAGTGCTATCTCTCTAGCAATCTCATTCTTGTTACCAATTAAACTGTCTTTCAAAAGTTAAGGAAGGTATGTTAGGGCCTAGAAGTGCCTACTCTCTAGCAAAACCTCCCTTAAAAAGGGAAGATTGTTGATTCCTTAAAGTGCCAACACCTCTTTCTTTTACTTCTTCCCTTAGCTAAGAATTATCATTATTTTATTTCCCAAATGATATAGTTACTATTATTGACTCCATAAGCCCCTAAAAGGAACTGATTTCTACACTCTTGTGGATGACTGAGACCAAACAAATTTTCAAGCTGTAAATGTACCACATATACAAAACATCCCATTAAAGGAAGAGGAAAATAGTAGAACTGAAGAATAAAAAGATGGCTAGTCATCCACTTTATTAGAATCCTGTAATATGGATACACAAAGTTTTCATATGCAGAATTTCAAAATAGATAAAACAATCTCAAAACTCTAAAATTCCAACCCTTTCTCCATCAAAATTACATCATATATAGGATATCTATGTTTACTAGTTTAAGAGGGTCGAATTAGATGCAGCTATATTGGATTCCTTCCATTTAGGATTTAGTTACAAGAAGTTATAACAAAAACTATTTTAGTTCCTATTTTTTAGGATCTTGTCTAACATCATTAATTTCTTCTAGAAACCATCAAACAATCGATCTTGAGATGAGACATATGTCCCCCATGATTTCTTGAAGTCTCGGAGGAGTACCTTTGTGCTGACACCTCGAACTGAAAGAGAATGAGGTTGACAATGTCTTTCTGCAGAGAACCGTTACACGCTGCAAAACATGTGTAGAAGTTCTGCAGGGAAAATGATTTCACTGCGGAAACTTTGTGTAAGTCTGTTTTGCATCGAAAAAAAAATCGCTATGGAATTTCTGTAGAATTCTATTTTTCAAACCTGCTACACACTTTCTTCACCATTTTTTATACCAGTAAGAGGTCCTTTCCCTTTTGACTGCAAAAACTTTGAACACCGGTACTAAGTCATCCATAATCGAAATTTCTACCATAGGTTAGGTTCTTTATCAGTGTCAAAATTTCAAAATTGATATTTGGCTTAGTACAATATTAGTTAACAACAACTTGTGCCAACATGTCCAACTTCCTTTTGGCAACATATTCCTCCAACCTATGTAGCTTTCTCTTCCAAACTTTGTTTTCCTTTCGCATAACCATTTTTTGTTTGTATACATTCTTCAGTTTCTTGTGGAGATACAATGACCTTTTTACCATGTTTCTGTTATTGTCAATAACATTCTCACAATCATCCAGGTGTGCAACTACCTCCATTTTCATCTCCTTGTTTTCTTCTCTCAATTGTATGATGATATCTTGAGCCTCTCTTAACTTATTTATGAGTCTTTTCACCCTCAAATCACTTTCTTCTGGGGAGGAATGAACTTCAACCACTGATGCATCTCTATGACCAACATGAGGCTCAACTCTAACCTCTTCATTGTATACTTATGAATGTGGATCTAGTTCTAGGCCTATGAGGTGTGTCTTGTGTAACTACTTCTAGGTTGAATCTCACTTTCTTACTTGGACTGACTTTAGCTTTTTCAACTTCTTCAAACCCATCATGAATATCTTCCTCAGTGATTTATTCCTCTATAGGGGCCCTTTCTTTTGCAGTTGATCTTGTAATTGGTTTCCTAGGCTTTACCAATTTCACTTCCCTAGAGATCAATTCAAGATTTCTTCCCATTTTCTTGACCCTTCTGCTGTCAGGGGTTTCTGTGACAGTTTCAATGTTCCTCATGACCTGTTCTAAAGTTTTTTTAACTTTCTCCTTTTATTTGTACTATTTTTTTGATATGGTTTCATTTGAAGCTTCACGGGTCTCAATTGTAACGGGGATTTGTCTTTTATCATTTTTCTTTGTTTTCTCCGGTTTGCTAGAACTTGCTTGCATGATCTTTTCACTTGACACATGGTTTTTTTCTTGGTTTTAGGAGTGTCATGAACTTCTAGAACAAAACCTATGGAAGTAAAAAAGAATCCCATTCTGTGTTTGTTTTCTTAAGCTCTTCTAGGACTAAAATATTTATTAGGCCAAAATGGAAAAGACTATGTTCAATTTGATTAGTCTTGGATTGAACCTTATCTCCCATCTTCCGTAAGATTATGTACAATTAAAAAGTTAATTTAAGGACTTCCTTACTTGTGAAATGCATTAGTAACCTGATATGGTACTGGTAAACCATATTAAATCTTCCTTCAAATGTGAAGTACCTCTTGATCACCCTTAGCATCTTTTCAAAGTGCTCCAACATGTAGCTCCTTCGCACCCCTTTAGATAAATTCTCATTCTAGTACTCGGAATTGAAATAATCATTGCAATAAAATGAATCTAAATTCATTCCCTTAAACCATTTTCCACCTTGCATTGGGATTTTTGTGGTTCCATCTATGGTGTTCTCTGAAACCATAATATCCAGTGGTCCAACTCTGGTTTTATGCCCATCATAATTCAAAGAAAAAAAAAATTTCACCTCCATGTGAACTCCTTGCAGCTTCTCACAAAATCTGATGCATCCATCCTTGTCAAAATATTCTATGATCACTGGGTTAAAATCAATCAATTGTAACCCTTGAGGTTCAAACTTGACAATTTCACCCCATTTATTCATTTTCTTCTTCAGTTTATCATGCTCCATGGATATGACAAAGGAAGTGATAAGACTTGAATATGAAATAAATTTTAGTTACAGAATAAAAATACAAGGCTATGGCAATTTACTTGAGAAATGAGCTTTAGCAGTGATCACGGGGTTTCTGCAGTGAATCTAGTTTTTCTGTAGCGAATAAAATTCACTATAGTGGAGAAAAAATTAATGGGTAATGGAAACTAAGGAAGGAAAATGTTGATTGCATGAACAAAGGAATAAGAACTAGGTGGAAAATATCGTTATGAAGGAAAAAATACAAGGCTTGGGTGGTGACAAGGTTTTGGCAGCGAGTGTGGATTTTGCAGTGAGGGAAATTCAAACGATTGATGGTGAAGGTAAGATCTCAAACATGTTTTGATGATGGGACATGATAACTACATCTGAAATAAAGGACACCACAAACTTTCACGCACTAGGTTTATCATTATCAATATGACAAGATAACGATATAGTTCTACAATGATTTGACAGATGTCAGAAATTTGTTGCAAAAAGTTAGGAACTTTTGTAGCGAATTTGTATTTCATCAATTAATGGCCAATACAGGTACAAATTCAGGTAAATAAGTGATGAGTGACCCATTACACATAAAAAAATTCCCCATAGAACCTAAAACATGATGAAGTGACCTTTGAAACTTATGTTTTTTTATTAATGATGAAAAAACCATGATAAACATGAGACCACACTAACTTGACCATATCACCCATTTCTCCATGTATGACTCAACAATATATTTAAATATGCTCGGACAAGACCTGAATGAACCCATTTTTGAACTTATGAATGACCCTAATGACCAAGACCTATCACTTAGTCTCCAAAGACTAGTCGTGACCCTAAAAAAACTTAGATAAAGAAAAAATAAATAAGGGTGAATTTCAGTACATTTCATGTGCTAACATTGGCTCCACATGGGATGGAGACCTCCTTGTGAGGCTCCAAGAATCTATGCAGTTCCAGTTCCTTTCTCAAGACCTGAAACCAATCATCATCAATTGTATATTACATATGAAAGCCAATCATAATGCAAAAACCAACATAGTGTTCCATTGGGCATGGTGTCATTATTATGAAACTATCTAACACATTGGTATTTACAATGAAAATTAGGCCACCAACGACCTTAGTAAAATTATTTTTTCAGAAAATTCCCATTGACCGGGCCACCAAAAATTTCCATGCCTTCCAAATTCTGCAACTTAAGAGTGTTGTTATTCAAAACTTCAAGGATTTTGAAAGGGCCTAACCATAATGCTTCAAATTTACCATGTTTACCTTTTTCTTGTCTTTGAGCATCCCACTTCAGCAGCAGATCTCCAGGATAAAAGTTTTTTGGCTTGGATTTTTTTATCAAAGATATCTTTGATCTTCTGCTGATTCTTTTGAGATTTTTCCAACAACTTCTCTCTGGTTTGTTGAACCTCTACCAGCTGGTACATCCTTCTGACCATATCGTTTGGTTATCCTTCCATATATTGAAGAATTTAGCAATAGGTAACGCCAACTAAACAGGAAAAATGTAATGTCCCTCGTCCATCAACCCCACGGTCGGGCCAACGCTACTATGCGGAAAAACACTTATGTAACACATTATGCATTCTAATGAACTTAAAACGCTTAATTACAGTTAAACACAGAATTACTGCTAGCATTTTAGAGTTAATGGAAATAACAATAATTCATATGCACAACAAAATACATGATAACATTTCAAGAATCACAGGTATGCAATTTAATTAATTAAAGAATTACAAAACATAGTGACACTTATTTTTGAAACGGTCACACACCACCAACTGCGTGTAGACCTTCCACAAACCTCCCAGCCTTAGACCACGCTGCTCATCACTCTCAGCAGTAGGTCACCCCTGAGCTGGGACTAAGCTCCACCAGGTAAGGAATCCTAGGCTAGGTAAGGTTTACAAGAAGAATACATGTAAAAGAAGGAGGATTCTCTCCCAAGAACCACTTATGCCCACTGCCACAGACTCTCCTTCCCCACATGCCTATCCCACCCCAGGAGTATACACCTTCTCTGTCACCTAGATAGTCCTTCGGCTGCTAACCTTCCTGCCTTGGGCTTCAGCAATAGACCGGACCGGAAATCTCCGAGCTCTGTGGCAGCTACAGGGTTCCTTCCATAATCTCTCTCCTTCCTCAGCACAGTCTCTCACCTGGAGAGAGTTTCTCACAAGCCTTGCAACTTGTTCTTTGACCAATTCCAACACATTGAGGACGACAACAAGTCTTAACCAGGTACAAACAATGGTAGCCAGCCAAATTCAGTCGAGAACTGTGTGGCCACTACATCCAACTGGGAAAAATGGTTATGGACACCCAAAAATGACAACAGTGCGCGCTAAGGCATAGCTCGATTCAAAGTTTTCAGGATGCGTTGGGCTTCTCAGCAAGAAAACCTAGAAGACACGACTCAGTTCACGGTTTACCATGGGTTTCAGGGGTGTGAGGTATGCAGAGGTCCAAACATAGAGGCCAAAACGCGTTCAGACAGAGGATGGCGAATGTCAAACAAACTCATGCCGGGGTTGGAAGAATGGAAAGCTAACCCCCAACATGGCTCATTTCCTGGGTTAAATTGCATGTGCTTGGGTTGACACATGTCATCCATGAAGCATGTTCCTTCCCATTTGGAAGTCACCTATCCTTCAAAAGAACTTAGGATAACACATAAACATTTACACAGTAATTTGGAATAATAATAAATTATTACTCCCAAGGGCTTCAGCCCCCAAGCTTAGCCCCTTCTCCCAACCTCTCAGACCCCTCTCCCTTACCCAGGCTTTGTGGAAGATTAGTCCCCCATCACTCATTCATCGTGTTCGGTCCACACACAGAGGTGTTTTTGTATTAATATTGTGCATAATTACATGTACAAAAATCAAGCCCCTGGCCCTCAACACTTAGGCTCCTTGGCCTAAATAACACATAAGCCCACTAGCTTATATGATTTGGCTCAATAGCCTATAAAACATAATTAAAATTCACAATGTAGGATTTATACTTCATAGACAGGATTTACAACAAGGCTCGGCCTTGGGGACACTACAATCCCCTCCGCTTATTTTTGCACTGTCCTCGGTGCAATTTTACACTGCATCTGCAAGCTTTTCAAAATTTTCAAAAAGATACGGGTACTCTGCCCGCATAACATATTCATGCTCCCATGTCGCATCCTCAGGACCGTACCAGGTCCAATGGACCTTTACAAGCCCTACATCTCGCTTCTGGAGCTGTTTGTTTTTCCTGTCCAATATGCGCACAGGATGCACTTGCAGGACACCTTCTCGTTCCACCTGAATCACATTCCAATTGGTAACATGATTAGCATATGATATATATTTCTTAAACAATGAAACATGAAACACATTATGTACAGTCATAGATGCAGGTAATGCAAGCATATATGCAACTGGACCAATCCTTTCAAGGATTTCAAATGGCCCACAAAATCTGGCTGCCAACTTGGCGCAACTTCCCAGCTTCAGAGAACTCCTGTTAGCTTTCACTTTCAGGAAAACATGATTACCCACTTTGAACTCTCTGTGGGTTCTGTTCTTATCAGAATAACTTTTCTGCTTGTCCTGGGCAGCTTTCAAATTCTGCTTAATTTTTATCATTTGGTCCTCCATCTGCTTGAGCAACTTTGGCCCAACTACTGTTCTATCAACTAGATTATCCTAGATCACTGGAGTATTGCACTTTCTTCCATAAAGTGCTTCAAATGGGCTCATATTCAACGATGGATGATACCCATTGTTGTAGGAGAATTCTACCAAGTTTAGGTAGTCTTCCCATCTTGATGGTTTGTCCATCACATACATTCTCAGTATGTCTTCTATTACTCTATTCACCCTCTCTGTCTGTCCATCAGACTTAGGATGATAAGTTGTACTAAATTTCAGATTCATTCTGAATCCTTTGAACAATCCTTTCCAGAAATTCGAGGTGAATTTTGGGTCTCTGTCGGTCGTTTTAGGAATTTCGTGCAATTGTGCCACTTCCCTTATGAAAATATTAGCAACATCTGTTGCCTTGTGAGTAGTTTTCAGTGGAATAAAATGGGAAGCTTTTGTAAGCTTTTCCACCACCACCATGATCGAATCATGCAGCTTGGTTGTTCTGGGCAATCCCATAATAAAATCCATCGTTACTACTTCCCACTTCCACTCAGGAATGGTTAAAGGTTGCAGCAACCCTACTGGGTGCCTATGCTCAACTTTAACTTTCTAGCACTCCATACATCTGGCGATGTATTTAGCGATCTCTCTCTTCATACCTGGCCAAAAGTAATGGCTCTTGACCGTTGTTACTATTTTCTGATATCCAAGGTGCCCCATATAAGGCACATTATGCATCTCCTGCAAAATCATCTGTTTCAAGCACTGGACATTGGGTACAAAAATTATGTTCATGTACAACAGTATTCCATCGGTTTCCAATTTATAAATTTCCATCTTCCGTGGCGTCTTACCCTGCTATAGCTTGTCTACCAATTCTCTGTACTGCGGATCTACATTTGCAGCCTCTAGAATTCTTCTTTTAATATCAGTCTGATACATGCTAATGGTTGTAGCACGTAATTCATGCACCCTCCTGCTGAGTGCATCAACCACTTTATTCTCCTTTCCTTTGATATGCTTGATCTCAAAGTCATACTCACACAGAAATTCCAGCCACCTACTTTGTCTAGCATTTAAGGTTGGTTGATCAAACAAATATTTCAGACCACTATGGTCTATTCTAAGTTCAAACCTCCTTCCCATGAGGTAATGCCTCCATTTCCTCAGAGCGTGAACGATTGCTGCCAACTCCAAATCATGAGTGGCATAATTATTTTCGTGCTCTTTCAGCTTCCTAGACTCATAATAGATTACAAATCCATTCTAATTATAACTCCCCCCAGACATTCTTTGCATGCATCAGTGCATACTATGAAATCTGCATTTGGATCTGCAATCCTCAAGATTTGAGCACTGGTTAACAGTTGCTTCAATCACTAGAAACTTTTCTCACACTCTTTAGTCCACTGAAACTTTCCCCCCTTCCTTTGCAAGGAAGTGATAGGGTGAGCTATCTTTGAGAACCCTACGACAAACCTTTTGTAATATCCCACTAGACCCATAAAGGATCTAACTTCTGCCACATTCCTTGGCGCTGACCATTCTCTGATGGCCTCAACCTTCTCAAGATCCACGGTGATCCCTTCTTCTGAAATAATGTGCCCCAAGTAATGGATCTACCTTTGATAAAATGAGCATTTGCTCAACTTGGCATGCAGTTGGTTTTCTCTCAACACTTGCAGCACCATCCTCAGGTGTTGTTCATGCTCTTCCTCTAACTTGGAATACACAAAAATGTCATCCGGAAGACTATGACAAACTTGTCTAAATAGTCCCTAAATACACCATTCATCAAGCACATAAAAACAGTGGGTGCATTTGACAGTCCAAACGACACCACTGTGAACTCGTAATGACCATACCTTGTTCTAAAGGTGGTCTTACTGATGTCTTCATCCTTTATTCTTACCTATTGATATCCCGATCTAAGATCTATCTTCGAAAATATTTTTCGCACCTTTCAACTGATCGAAAAGATCATCGATCATCGGCAGAGGATACCTGTTCTTAATAGTTACTTTGTTCAACTGTCCGAAATCAATGCACGACCTCAATGTCCCGTCCTTATTCTTCATGAACAGGACTGGGGCACCCCAAGGTGACACGCTTGGGTGAATGTACCTCTTCTTTAGAAGCTCTTCAAGCTGCAATTGCAACTCTTTCAGCTCTGGCATACTCATTCTATAAGGAGATTTCGACACTGGAGCTGCTCCAGGCATCAAATTTATAGAGAAATCAATATCTCTCTTCATAGGTAGTCCAAGTACTTCATGGAATACATCTTTGAACTCCTTAAGTACCTCATGATCCTCAATACTTGACACATTATCCTTAGGTGTTTCCCCCACATGGGCTGCAAATAATTGACAGCCTTTTCTGTAGCACTTCTTTAGCTGCATTGATGAGATTTCTCTAATAGTAACAGTTCTAGGAATCCCTTGGACAACTCTTTGATTCCCTTCTTCATCTAAGCAAGTGACTGCCTTGTCCTGACAGTCCAAGATGGCATGGTGCTGGTCCAACCAGTCCATCCCAATTATACAATCATAAGAGCCTAACAACAGAATGTTCAAATCGACCTTCGTGCTCAGTCCATTCATGTCTACAGGATAGGACTTGACAAACTCCATGAATTTCCTCTTGGTTTTTGTAGCTAGCTGCACTAACCAAGACTTTTCATGTTTGCTTCTTATCAAATGCAAACTTTCTACCACTCTAGGGTCTATATAACTATGGCTAGCCCCTGAATCAACTAAAATAGTAAATGGTTGGTTTATGATCATACCTTCTACTTCAATCATGTGTGACTGATACTCATCTTGCTTGTTGCCCAGGGCTGCGTAGATCCTTGGAATTCTACTACCCATGTCCTCCACTGTTTCAGCCTGATGAACATTGTGGAGAACTCTTACTTTATCATTTTTGTGGGGGAAATCCTTGTACCTATGGTTTTCTTTACAACCCCAACATTCCATAGGTGGCGGCCTTGACATTTTCCCACCCACTTCAACCTTCCTGGGCTCTCTAAGAGATGGTTGTCCTTGAGGACTGTTTCTAGAAAAGGGTGGTTTATTTCCCTTCTTCCTCTGTTCTTTCTTGAACTTTTTCTGGTCATCCCAAGCCTTTCGAAAGGTAGGCTTTTCTCTTTGTTGTTCAAATAATCACTTCGCTCTTCTTATCATTTCTTCCATAGTATTTGGGTCATCATACTGAATCTTATCCCCAATAGGAGGCGGTAATCCACTCAGGTACCTCTGAATCTTAACAGACTCATCTTTGATGAACGGAACATACTTCAGTAATTCCAAAAAATTTCGTTCATACTCATCAATGGTCATGCTGCCCAGCTTGAGTTCGAAGAACTCCTTCATATTTCTGTCATAGTATATTTTAGTCAGGTATTTCCTCTCGAAATACCTCTTGAATTCCTTCCATGTGATATCTTTCTCTCTAACATGTTGCACCTGCACAAGTTGATCCCACCACATGGATGCTTTTCCTTTTAGTTGATACATCGAAATTCTTCCTTCTGCATGAGAGGAATAATTCTGCAGTTGGAAATATTTCCTCATGCCAAGCAACCATGTTTCAGCATCTTCCTCCTTCTTATGTTCTCCATCAAACGTAGGAGGCTTAATCTTATTCATCTCCCCTTTCAATTCATCCACTCCAGATCTTCGATGTTTTTTGGTAGGGGATGGGCTTGAACTACTGCGTGCTTCCTTACCGGAATGCTTTGGGGAATGACGACGATGTCTGCTACCACTCCTCGATCTTATTTTTCTCTCAGGGGTCCTACAACTCCCTGTTTTTCTTGAGTCACTCTCCTTTTCCAATTTATTTCCTATTCTTTTCAGGCTCTTCAACATCTTTAAGTTGAATTCACCCTGTTGATCCCTGACCCTCATGAGCTTTCGATTATTGGCTCGGCGATCCTGGCCATCTTTCTGCAATATTTCAATGATTTTCATCATATGTCCTTCCTTATCCATCTCTTTTCCTTTCCCATTAGAGTTTGACCCTTCGACTCCCAAGTTGACATTCCTTCCTGCTCTTTCGTTCTCTGAATTGGAGGCAATCCACGCCTCTTCCATTTATATACTCGACGTCGAGTCGTGGTTGTCCTGACACTCATTGAACTCTTCAGAAACAATGTCCAGTCAACCGAAGTTTGTCAGGCCTTAAACCCTTAATAAAACTACAACATTCATAAACCAACGTGAATAAGAAAACGTTTCGATTTCATGAATTTTTCGAGTTCTTCTCGGCTCTGTAATTTTCGGGTGATAGCTCCCTCCTCACTAGAGCCTACTACATATAACCATAGGCTAGGATAAATACTAGCCCTACTTGCAAATCATGACTTCGTGAGTTGGAGTGTTGAGCCCTCATGCTCCTCCTTTGTGAAACCCCGAAGCACGAAAAGTCAGTGATGGGTTGACCCCTTCCAAGGTGACGCGTGTACGCCATCTGTTGCCTACTTTCACCTTTTTTGTGCACTCTATGTTTGTGCCACCTGTCAACCACATGGTCCCCACCTAACATATGTGACACATGTTCACACGAGCCCTCGGCGCTCAACACTTCGCAACTTCTTCAATTGAAAAGAAATCCTTTCAACCCTGAACCCCCGATACACAATACCACGTGGAGATTCTGATCCAACGGTTCTCCTGTGGCTTGGATCCAATGGTCTGGATCTCCTTCCCTGCTCCTCGCGACTCTGGACTTCATGAAACCAGGAATTTGGTCTGCCTTCCAAACTCAAGAACCCCAAATTTGCGAAATGATCAAGATCTTTGCCACCTGTCCTCCAAAATGGACGGTCCTGATGCTTTCGGGACTTGACGAGTCCTCTTCCTTCTGTTGTTACGAGGTTTAAACCTCGCGCACCTTTTCTGGATCCGACGGCTCACAGCAACCCGACACTTCTCCCTCGAATTTTTTGTCGTCTATTCTACCCTTCTGTGCAGCTTCCCATGGATTAAACCCCTCGCACCTTCTCCTGGATCTGATGGATATCGATCCTTGGTGCTATATCTAACAGCCTAGATCTTTTCGGTAAAGAAACAAATCCGCTACGGTTGTGATCCAATTGTGAATTCGTGTTTCGTGAATTCTCACGAACTCACCCTTAGACCATTTCAAGTCACGAGTCAGTGAAAGGTTGATCACTCTCCACGCATCCTTTCTGATGGACAGTCCTGACGAATTCGGGATTTCACATATCGCGATTTCCACCCTCCTGTGCAACTCGAAAGGGTTTTAAACCTTGTGCACGTTCTCCAGATTTGACGGTTGTGAGGGTTCTCCTTTCCTCCTGAACAGATTCTATGGCTCCAACACTTTTGGTGTGGAGTTCTCTCTCTCCCTGTGGCCATATACCACACCGGTTGTAGTTTTATAATACCGCTACACCTCCTGAGCTTTGTAACACGGTCAAGTAGTTCGTTGACACTCAGAAACATTTTGAGGTCTGAATTTTGTCCTGCAGACACAATTTATTCTCAAAACCTCGGTCCCAAGACCACTTATCCAGCCCATCCAGGATCAGCGTTGAAACCAGACTCTGATACCATACTGTAACGTCCCCCGGCCATCAACCCCATGGTCGGGCCAATGCTACTACGTGGAAAAACACTTATGTAACACATTATGCATTCTAATGAACTTAAAACGCTTAATTACAGTTAAACACAGAATTACTGCTAGCATTTCAGAGTTAATGGAAATAACAATAATTCATATGCACAACAAAATACGTGATAACATTTTAAGAATCACAAGTATGCAATTTAATTAATTATAGAATTACAAAACATAGTGACACTTATCTTTGAAACTATCACGCACCACCAATTGCGTGTAGACCTTCCACGAACCTCCCAGCCTTAGACCACACTGCTCATCACTCTCAGCAATAGGTCACCCTCGATCTGGGACTAAGCTCTATCGGGGAAGGAATCCTAGGCTAGGTAAGGTTTACAAGAAGAATACACGTAAAAGAGGGAGGATTCTCTCCCAGGAACCACTTATGCCCACTGCCACAGACTCTCCTTCCCCACATGCCTATCCCACCCCAGGAGTATACACCTTCTTTGTCACCTAGACAGTCCTTCGGCTCCTAACCTCCCTTGCCTTGGGCTTCAGCAACAGACCGGACCGAAAATCCCTGAGCTCTGTGGCAACTACAAGGTTCCTTCCAGGAGCTCTCTCCTTCCTCGACACACTCTCTCACCTGGAGAAAGTTTCTCATAGGCTTGGAAACCTGTTCCTTGACCAATTCCAACACAGTGAGGATGACAACAAGGCTTAACTAGGTACAAACAATGGCAGCCAACCACATTCAGTCGAGAACTGCGTGGCCACTACATCCAACTAGGAAAAATAGTTATGGACACCCAAAAATGGCAACAGTTCGCGCTAAGGCATAGCTCGATTCAAATTTTTCAAGATGTGTCGGGCTTCTCAGCAAGAAATCCCAAGAGACACAGCTCAGTTCACGGTTTGCCATGGGTTTCAGGTGTGTGAGGTATGCAGAGGTCCAATCACAGAGGCCAAAACGCGTTCAGATGGAGGATGGTGAATGCCGAACAAACTCATGCCAGGGTTGGAAGAATGGAAAGCGAACCCCCAACATGAATCATTTCCTGGGTTAAATTGCATGCGCTTGGGTTGAAACATGTCATCCATGAAGCACGTTCCTTCCCATTTGGAAGTCACCTATCCTTCAAAAGAACTTAGGATAACACATAAACATTTACACAGTAATTTAGAATAATAATAAATTATTACTCCCAAGGGCTTCAACCCCCAAGCTTAGCCCCTTCTCCCAACCTCTCAGCCCCCTCTCCCTTACCCAAGCTTTGTGGAAGCTTAGTCCCCCATCACTCATTCATCATGGTCGGTCCACACGCAAAGGTGTTTTTGTATTAATATTGTGCATAATTACATGTACAAAAATCAGGCTCCTGGCCCTCAACACTTAGGCTCCTTGGCCTAAATAACACATAAGCTGACTAGCTTATATGATTTGGCTCACCAGCCTATAAAACATAATTAAAATTCATAATGCAAGCTTTATACTTCATGGACATGATTTACAACAGGGCTCGACCTTGGAGACATTACAAAAAACAACCTCCATTCCATAAACCAACTGAAAATTTGAAGTGTCAATTGATCTTTTAGTTGTCACCCTATCATCCCACAAAGCAAACTTCAACTTTGAATCCCATCCTTTCTTATATTCTTCTAGAAACTTCTTAGTAATCCTTACCAGGCTCTTGTTGGAAGATTTAGCCAGGCCATTACCTTGTGGATAATATGAGGTAGAATGGGTGATATGAATGTTATAATTTTCAAAGAAATTCACTAAAGGATCATCTCTAAAGGCTGCAACATTTTCTATAACAATTCTCTTAAGACAACTGAATCTTGACAGTATATCTTCCAGAAAATTGATGACGACTTTGTGTGTGGCATTTCTAGTAGGTACTGCTTCAATCTGCTTGGTGAAATAATCAGTGGCAGTTAGGATCCATCTATGTTGGCCACTAGAAGGTGGGTGGATCTCACCGATAAAATCCAATCCCCATTGTTGAAAGGATCCGGTTTCCACTATAGGATTTAAAGGTAAAGAGTTGATTTGTTTCTTTCCAATGAATCTTTGACATTTATCGCAGGCTCTGATCTTAGCACATACATCAGTAAACAAACTTGGCCAGTAATACCCACCTCTAAGTATTTTGTAAGCAATTGTCCTCCAGAAGTGATGCCATCCACATAAGCTATCATGAAATTAAACTTCCACTTACCTCGCCTCATCAGAACCTAAACACCTCAAAAAAATGCCAGAAGGGTCCTTCTAGTAAATCATTTGATCATTGATGCAATACTTAACTACCTTAAGATTCAAAGACTTCTCTTTATCTCTCAAAACCAAGAGGAGATTGCAAGTTTTTTAGAAAACAGTTGATGTCTTTATACCAAATACATTCAGTCAATTTTGGATTTACTTGTTGGTTATTGTTATGAAGTTCTGAATGTTGATTGTCTGAATTTTTACCCACAAAATTTACCCATAAGCTTTACAATTTGAGTATGCCAACAACCTTGCTAACCCTTGTCCTTTAACAAACTTAGTAGGCTTTATTTCCATCAATATCAGGCTAAATAAGAATTTCTCTCACTGCACTAGAGGGCACATAAGAAATAATATTTTAATGAATAACATTCACCATGAATACTTTGAGGGCCTTGACTAATGCATAGGCCTATTTTTTCATAAATTCATAACTTATTTCAACATCCCTTATTGGATTACTGAGAGGGGGGGGTGAATCAGTAATAGATAAATCCAATCCTTTTCAACTACAAAATGAAAGTGTTATATCAATGTAGCATTATCATCCAATAGTTGCAGAGTAAATAAACAGTGAACAAATGAGCAATCATACATATATATAGTACACCCGTGTTTTACGTGGAAACCCAAAGCGGGAGAAAACCAAAGAATGATTTCTTTTATATGTATTTAAGAGTTACATTCATTGGAAGCACCAAATTCCCTTGTTTTCCAGCTGCAACTGGAAGGATGCTCCAACCCCCTAGTTTCTCAGGATACAACCTGATGAAAGCTCCAACTCTCCAATTCTCTAGCTACAACTAGAAGGAGGCTACAACCCCCTATGTTCTCCAGCTACAACCAAAAAGTGACTACAACCACCTGTCCTTGCCCCGTCCAACTACCCTGAAATATGAATGCCAAATGTAGACAACCTGTCACTGTCACTGAATCAACCACTGCCACTGTCAACTTGTCACTATCAACCTGTACCAATAACCTATAAGAACCTGTACCAATCAACCTGCACCAAAGAACATGTATCAATAACCTGAACCAACATGTACCATGCATCAACTGCACATGAACTATGACTCATCAATATGTACCAACATCATGAACTATACACCTCATGTATGTGTCAACTCATCAACTACTTGTCTCAACCATGTACCCAACATGTACCTCAACCATATACCAAAGACATACACCAATATAACCATAAAAAATTCATCACTCTATCCATAAACCAAATACCGTAAACCCTTCCATCAAACCATATGCCACAACCTCACTTTTATGTAGCCTCAAGATAAACCAACAACTTCAGCAACACATCACAACCAAAAGACCGATACCCATATTCCAAATACCAACAAAATAATACCAATTCTATCCCTCAACAAATATGATATATGCAGCAATATTGAACATCCAATACCACTTCAAGACCTAAACCCTAGCTCACAAAACATACCTCAAACAAGATGTGTCATATCTCTCATATATAGACCCCAACCATGTTGTTGCCGCGATTTTTCTACCGCACTTTTTCTTCTGCAATTTTTCTGCCCCACATTTTTTGCCGTGATTTTTCTATCATGATTTTTCTGCTGCACTTTTTCTGCCGCACTTTTTCTGCCACGATTTTTTTGCCGCACTATTTCTACCACGATTTTTCTATCGTTATTTTTCTGTCACATTTTTTCTGGCGCAATTTTTCTGCCGTGATTTTTCTTCCGCGATTTTTCTATCACACTTTTCCTGCCACACTTTTCTCTATCAATAATACCTTCCCAAATAACCTTTCACAAAATAGATATTCAATGATATTCAATAGGTTCAAGTGTGATTAAATGAGAGATCCTTGCCTCTTATTTATACTTTCATGTAGCATCCCACTTTCCTTATTTTATGGAGCTCTCCATTAAATTTATTATTTAACTAATTTCTTTTGCAAACACTTTGACTACTTTCACCTTTTGGGGCTTCTAGATGACTCATGAGGGTTCTCCAACTTCACATGGCCATAACTCTCTAACCGTGAGGAGTTATGTGTCATTCCACATACCACTGGAAATGGCATGACATGCACTATCCATCTAGAATAGTATTATTTATAAATATATCAAAACGCATACCATTATCCATCAAACAAACTTGGGTCCATTACCCAAACCTTTTTGTTACTGGAATTAGATACCAGACTTTCTTCAAGGGTTGACATCAATGAAAACCAACCCAATTAATTAATAATTTCTCCCTTTGGCATTGATGGAAACACTCTGATGCAATACTGAAGTCATGTCATGCAATACTGAAATCATATCACTCATGCTCTTACTGTGACCATCGCTCCCCCTGGAGCCATGCCTTTGTGCTCTGCATCTAATAAATATCTCCCCCTTTGTCATCAATGGAAAATGTATCTTTCCATCCAGGGTTTCTCCCCCTAACTGAACTATTCTTGGGGATACTCCCCATGACTAAACTCTTCCTGAAACTGATCTCTTGACATGAACTATCCTCTTTATGGTGCTTCCTCGTGTAAATATAAGACATATAAGATAAGCATTCAAAAGAATTCATTTTGGAGTAAAAATTACTCTGAGTCTCTGGTGAAGATACTCAAAGGCCTCCTATGGAAGCAGTTTTGTAAATATGTCTTCCACTTGTTCTTTTGTGCCCACATATTCAACTCTGATGTTCTTCTCTGCAATATGTTCTCATAGAAAGTGATACTTTATTGGAATATGCTTTGTCTTGGAGTGCATCACAAGGTTCCTTGAGATATTGATGGCACTTGTATTATCACAATAGATCGTAATGGGCTCATCATACTCAACTTGCATATCTGTCAAAGTTTGTTTCATCTATAGAACCTGTGTACAACATGCAGTTTTTGCAATATACTCTGCCTCAGCTCTAGATAAGGACACTCACTACTGCATTTGGGTCAAATTCCGACGTTTTATTTGCGGCGTTATGGACAAAATTGTCCATATTGTCGCAAAATAGAGGAAATTTATAAAAAAAAAAAATCATGTTGCCCGATAACATCAATCTTGCCACGTTGACATCTCTCTTGCCACGTTAACGTCGCTCTTTCCACGTTTTCCACTGGAACGTCTCTCTTGCCACGTTTTCCACTGGAACGTTGCTCTTGCCACGTTTGTGAAGATGTATGTCGCAATTGCGACGTTAATGTCGGTCTTGCCACGTTAACGTCGCTCTTGCCACGTTTTCCACTGGAACGTCTCTCTTGCCACGTTTGTGAAGATGTATGTCGCAATTGTGACGTTTTGGAAACTAGGTTTTCCCCTCCAACGGTCACCTTAGTATGTTCACCAAGTCAAAATACCAACGGTCACTTAGGAATTTTTTACGTCGGAATTGCGACGTTACAAAATCTATAAATATGTTGCATTTAACGGATGTTGCGACAAGTTTTCTATAATAACGACGCTTCAAAAAGGGTTGGGACAACTTCCGACACCTCCTCAATTACAACTTGACCTCCTTCATGCTTCATCACCATTTATATGAAGTGATACTTATTATTAGTGCTAGGTATATAAACAATGCCATAATTTTTAGAAGAGTTCAAACTACTAGAATAAAAAACAATGTTCTCATCTTTCCTTGTTTTATGAAAAGCAAGTCTGTTTCGGAAAGAGGTCTCCTTCTCATTAGTGATAGGAACCTTCTACTCAGTGCCTTTGATTTCTAATATTTGTTCATATCCATGGTCCCTTTCATGCATTTCTTCTTTTTTGTCCTTTCCTGTCTACTTCTTGTTTTTGGCAGC
>ML793865.1:7165-17436 GCA_009831015.1 Picea engelmannii | reverse complement strand
CCGTATCTTGTTCAACCCGACCACTTAATCCAGAGGGATTGGCTAGAGCTTGGGTGTCGACATTCATCTATTTAATGTAGTCTCATAGCTCTTCTATGGGTTTCTCTCACTGCTACATTAGAGTTCATAGTGTGCAGGCAGAATATGTTATGATTATGACTTGTTCTCAGGTACTAGCTGCGCAGAATGTTGAAGGTGAATCAAAGCTTGAAGAACAAGATGAAGCATGGCTTCAAGAAGAAGATATTTGTCTATTCATCAACAACGAACAACAATCTGTTAATGATGCAGATTGCTCAAAATATATATCAGAATTGTTGAGTGAATGTGTGCCTCTTGTTCTGCATCATTTGGCTGAATTCAAAGACCATCCTTATGAATAAATTGTTGTCATAAATGATGATGAAGCTTTGAACTTAAATGAAATGGAGATGCAATCTCCCACTTGTCTTGAGAGTGAAAGGCGAGATAGCATGGATGTTAAAGTGACTGAAGCTAAAGTGTGCACTGAAGGTTGCAAATAAGTTCTGTCTTTTCGTTGTCGTAAATTTAATTTTGAAGAAAATGTCAATGAAGCAGGAAGAAATTTCCATGTATGCTATCACTAGCTGACACCGATATGACTTACTCCTCCTTTGGGCTTGGAATGACTATTAGGTCTTGATATTGATATTGTATTTTTTTTTAAATACCTACACAAAGGTGGAAATTGTGACGTCTTTCACTCTCTTTATGTCATTATTGCCACGTCCAAGACATCTCTCTTGCCACGTCTAAAACGTCTCACTTCATGTTTGCAACGTCTCACTTTCCACGTTTGAAACGTCGGTCTTGCCACGTTTGCAACGTCTCTCTTGCCACGTTTGCAACGTCTCTCTTGCCATGTTTGCAACGTCTCTCTTGCCATGTTTGAAACATTGGTCTTGCCACGTTTGTAACGTCTCTCTTACCACGTTTGCAACGTCTCTCTTGCCACGTTTGCAACGTCGGTCTTGCCACGTTTGCAACGTCTCTCTTTCCACGTTTGAAACGTCGGTCTTGCCACGTTTGCAACGTCTCTCTTGCGACGTTTGCAACGTCTCTCTTGCCATGTTTGAAACGTCGCAATATAGACGAAAACTAGGTCGTCGAAAAAACGACGTCATGTGAAATGATGTTTGAGGGGGTCTGAGGTTTGTTGGTCTTTCGACAATAGAAAGTGGCAATTGCGTCGAACGCGCCGTCAAAATTTGACCCAAATGCAGTAGTGACTAATGATTGTTTATTTCTTAGCCATGATACTAAACACTCACCCAAGCAGAACACTTTTCCACGGGTGCTTTGTCAGTCATTAATGAAACCTACCCAATCTGCATCTGTGTAGGTAATAAGTGATATATCCTTTCCTTTTGGATACCATAATCCAAACTCTTCTGTTCCTTTGAGATATATGAAAATCCTCTTCACTGCTATGACATGTGTTTCCTTTGGTGTTGCTTGAAATCATGCCACTTTTCAACTTACTGCATTACATCTGGTCTGGGTGCTGTCACATGTAGTAAGCTGTCAATCATTGACCTGTATTTCCTCTGGTCTATAGACTTTGAATCATCATATTTTCTCAACTTGCAATTGATTTGCATAGGAGTGGTAACTAGTTTGCAATCTTCCATTGTGAACCTCTTTATCATTTCTTTGATATACTTAGTTTGAGAAATAAAAATTCCTTGGTTTCTTTGACGTATTTGAAGACCCAGAAAGAAGGATAGTTCTCCGAGCAATGACATTTCAAATTCATTCTGCATATCGTTTGCAAATTTATGGCTTAACATGTCATCATTGCTTCCAAAAATAATATCATCAACATAAACTCCAATTAATAAAATACTATCTTGAGTTACCTTGATGTAGAGGTTGTTGTCTGCACTTCTTTTTCTGAACCCTGCCTGCTATAAATATTTATCCAGTCTAGAGTACCATGCTCTAGGAGCATGTTTTAGACCATACAAGGCCACGTTTGAAACGTCGGTCTTGCCACGTTTGCAACATCTCTCTTGCCACGTTTGCAACGTCTCTCTTGCCACGTTTACAACGTTGGTCTTGCCACGCTTGCAACGTCTCTCTTGCCACGTTTGAAACGTCGGTCTTGCCACGTTTGCAACGTCTCTCTTGCCACGTTTGAAATGTCGGTCTTGCCACGTTTGCAACGTCTCTCTTGCCATGTTTGCAACGTCTCTCTTGCCACATTTGAAACGTCACAATATAGATGAAAACTAGGTCGTCGGAAAAACGACGTCATGTGAAACGACGTTTGAGGGGGTCTGAGGTTTGTCAGTCTTCCGACAATAGAAAGTGGCAATTGCGTCAAATGCGCCGTTAGAATTTGACCCAAATGCAGTAGTGACTAATGATTGTTTCTTTCTTAGCCATGATACTAAACACTCACCCAGGCAGAACACTTTTCCACGGGTGCTTTGTCAGTCATCAATGAAACCTACACAATCTGCATCTGTGTAGGTAATAAGTGATATATCCTTTCCTTTTGGATACCATAATCCAAACTCTTTTGTTCCTTTGAGATATATGAAAATCCTCTTCACTGCTATGACATGTGTTTCCTTTGGTGTTGCTTGAAATCATGCCACTTTTCAACTTACTGCATTACATATGGTCTGGGTGCTGTCACATGTAGTAAGCTGTCAATCATTGACCTGTATTGCCTCTGGTCTATAGACTTTGAATCATCATATTTTCTCAACTTGCAATTGATTTGCATAGGAGTGGTAACTAGTTTGCAATCTTCCATTGTGAACCTCTTTATCATTTCTTTGATATACTTAGTTTGAGAAATAAAAATTCCTTGGTTTCTTTGACGTATTTGAAGACCCAGAAAGAAGGATAGTTCTCCGAGCAATGACATTTCAAATTCATTCTGCATATCGTTTGCAAATTTATGGCTTAACATGTCATCATTGCTTCCAAAAATAATATCATCAACATAAACTCCAATTAATAAAATACTATCTTGAATTACCTTGATGTAGAGGTTGTTGTCTGCACTTCTTTTTCTGAACCCTGCCTGCTATAAATATTTATCCAGTCTAGAGTACCATGCTCTAGGAGCATGTTTTAGACCATACAAGGCCTTCTTCAATTTACACACATAATCTGCATTCTCTGGCAACTGAAATCCTTCTTGTTTTTCAATGCAGACTTCTTCTTCAAGTTCCCCATTTAGAAACACTGATTTTACGTCCATCTAATATACTTTAATATTCTTGGAGCAAGCATAAGCTAAAAGAAATAAGATTTCTTCCATTCTAGCAACTGGGGAAAATGTCTCTTCAAAGTCTATTCCTTCAACATGTATGTATCCTTTACATACCAATCTAGATTTGTTCCTTGTAACCTGTCCATCTTCATTCAATTTATTTATGAATACCCACTTTGTGCCAATCACATTCTTATTATTTGGTATTGGAACCAATTCCCAAGTGTCATTCTTCTCTATTTGATCCACTTTTTCATTTATGGCCTTATTCCAAAATGCATCCTTGTTGGTTTCTTCAAAACTGTTTGGTGAATGGATTCTTCTTCTAGTCTCAACTCCTTCATCTTTGTTTCTGATAATCCGATCTGAAGGATGATTCTTCTATACTCTTTTGTTAGGTGTATTTGGAGGCACTTGTTGAACTTGCTCTTCTACTTATGTCTGATCATATTCATTTTCCCCTTCTACTTCTTCTTCATTTTCTACTTCTTCTTCTTAAAGTTGTTCAATTGTTACATTGATGCTTTCCACAACTTTGTTCAACTTCAGATTGTAACACTTGTATGATTTCCTTGTACTTGAGTAACCAACAAGTACTCCTTTGTCCACACGAGAGTCAAACTTTCTCATTCTTCCATATTCTCTTTTGATGTAGAATTTGCTTCCAAATACTCTGAAGTGATTCACATTCGTTGGTATTCCTTTCCATAGCTCGTAGGGAGTTTTGTCACTGTTTTTTTTTAGCATTACTCTATTTTGAATGTGAACCGTTGTATGCACTTCATGTGTCCAAAAGATATATGTCAATTTGGAATCCATTAACATTGTTCAAGTCATTTCCTGTACTGTCATGTTCTTTCTTTCAACAAATCCATTCTGTTGAGGTGTCCTAGCAATGGAGAATTTCCTTTTTATTCCATGCCTGCTGCAGTAATCCATAAATTCCTTTGAAGTGAACTCTCCTCCATTATCAGATCTCAAACATTTTATTTTTGAATCCATTTCATTTTCAACCATTTCCTTGTAGACCTTGAAGTTTTCTAAAGCTTCTAAATTATTCCTAAAAAAGCAAACTACGGTCATTCTTGTATAATCATCAACTAATAACATAAAGTATTTCTCACCTTTTAAACCCTTTTTTGTATTTGGTCCAAATAGATCAGTATGCACAATTTTCAATGGTACTTTCATTGAATATTCCTTTGATTTAAACATGGTCTTTGTTTTCTTTCCTTTTTGACAATGCTTGCATAAAGTGTTGGTTGGTTTCGTAATCTGGGGCATTTCTCTAACTTTTTTTTTTTTCTGAATTTGAAATGGTTATCAAAGTGTATGTGACCCATTCTTCTGTGCCATAGCCAACTTTCATCTTCCTTTCCTAGACAACACTTTTCATTTCCAATTTCAGTTAATACATATATGTTGCTTGAAGTTCGTGCAACTGTTGCAATCAATTTTCCTGAACATTCTTTTCTTATCTCTCACTTTTGTGAATCGAAAGTAACTTTATGACCTTGGTCACACATTTGACTCACACTTAGAAGCTTATGTTTCATATCTTCTACTAGTAGAACATTTTCTTCCTTGGTATTCTTGTTTCCAATTCCGAGTGTGCCTTTTCCAATGATTTTAGTTGAATCATCATTTCTGAAGGAGACTGATCCATCTCTTTCCTTTATTAAAGTAAGAAACTTGTCTTTATCACCTGTCATGTGTTTTGAACAACCATTGTCAATATACCAACCATGTTTCTTCTGCTTAGCTTGTAGAGCGAGTGTGCATTCTTCATTATTATACTGATTATGTTTTCTTATCCATGTTCTCTTCTAAGGTTCCTGTCTGTGACTGTTGTTTTTCTTTTTTGGTTCTCTAGGAGGAACTACCATTCTACAATATTTGGCCATGTGTCCAAAGTTCTTACACTTGTAGCATTCCACTTCAGTGCTCAATGATTCAAACTTGTTGTAACTTCTTCTCTGTGTTTCACTGGGCCTTCTTAGAAAACCCTTTTGGGTATGACTTTCAAAGTTATTTGTGTTCCTGTTGTTAGCTCTGGAATTCATAGCTTTATGTCCAAAATGATTGAATGCATAACATAAACCAAAAAATACAGTTTGATACCTGGGATTTGAATATCTTCTGAAAGGAGTTTCTCTTTTGAATCCTTCTTCTTCCTGAGGCCTATCTATTGGTCGGTTATTATGAAATCTGAATCTTCTCGGTGGAGGAGTGTCCATGTAATATTCTTTGTAGGTCTTCATATCCCCTTTGATTGTTTCTGCATATCTTTTTGGATATGTTTCTTATTCTGTTGTTTTGGAGCTTGATACATTTTCTGTCTGATTGTATCCAAGTCTGGACTTGTCATGATGAGGCTTTTGACTGCTGACAATGTTATCCAAAACTTTTGAGTTGTTCTGCATATTTTTCTCTTAAATATCCTTTATTAATGTGAAAATATCTTCTTCCAAATTTCCAATGATCTTGTCTCTTTCCTCTAGATTTTCTTTGGGTACTTCTTCAATTCTTTTATCATCTTCTATTTGAACCTTAAAATTTGTGATCATTTGTTATAGTTCCTGAGCGTCTTCTTTCTTGTCTAGTTCTGCTTGTAGATTCTTATTTTTCTTCTTTTCTCTTCTTGTAACTTCTATGGCACACAACAATTCTTCTTGGTAGTCAACTTTTGCCTCTTCATATTCTTCTTCGGTGTCTTATTTATTAGATTCGTATACTTCCATGAATAGAACTCTTTATGTTTCACTGTCACTAACTTCATCTTCATCTAATGAGGAGATGTCTTCTTTGTTGCATATGATTTTCTTGAAATATTTCTTTGTGGTTCTTTTGTTTTTATATGTTTGTTTTCTATTTGAGTAATCTTCATCATTCCTCTTATTTTTCTTATGAGGACATTTGTTATAAAAATGACCAATACCATCACAATTAAAACAAATCAATGGAAACTTACATTTATATCTTTTGTTGGTTCCTTTGTTCAATCTTTTGACAAAGTTGGCCATTTCTTCATCATCTTCCGAGATGTCACTGTTGTTGCTATGTTCTTTTTCCTTTTACTTTCCCTTTTTCTTTGACCTTTTGGATGCTTTGAAAGCTGCTTCTTTTATATCTAGATTTTCCTATTCAGTTCTTATTTCATATGCTTTGAAGATTCCATGTAGTTTGTCCATGCTTATTAGGTCTAGATCTTCTCTTTCTTCTAGTGCTGATATCTTAGGATCAAATCTCATAGGAAGAGATATTAGTACCTTTTGAACAATTATATATTCTTTAATTTCTTCTCCCAATTCTATGATTGCATTTATTGTTTCATCGACTCGTAAGAAGTAAGATGCAATATTATCATCTTCCTTCATCTTTAGTTGTTCAAACTGGCCTCTGTAAGTTTGAAGCTTTGCTGCTTTGACTTTTGAATCTCCTTCATAAATATTTTGAAACTTGTCCCAAATCTCTTTAGCGGATTTACAATGTATAACTTTGGTGTATACTGATTCACAAAGACCATTCAGAAGTGAATTTGTGGATTTGGAATTATTTTTCATGAGTTTTATTGCTCTTTCATTTGTCAGCGGAACTGTTGGTTCTTTGTATCCATCTACAACAGATTGCCAAATTTCAAATCCTTGTGACTGTATATATGTTTTCATCCTTCTGCTCCAAAATGCATACTTTTGTCCATCAAACTGTGGTATTCCATTTTTATACATGTTGTTTCTCTCCATGATCTACCTTTCAATGGTGAAAATGATTTCTGAAGGAACCTACCTGACACCAATTGTTGGATTATTGAGAGGGGGGGTGAATCAATAATAGAGAAATCCAATCCTCTTCAACCACAAAATGCAAGTGTTATATCAATGTAGCATTATCATCCAATAGTTGCAGAGTAAATAAACAATGAACAAATGAGCAATCATACACATACTGTTGGCAAATGTTTACCAAGTAGTGTATGCTTGTCATTGATGCCAAGTACAACAGTGGAGATGGCAGGATAAGAAGGATAATATCCCTTGGGGATTTGGACGTGAAAGCTCAGGAGGAACGGCGTTGAGGAAAATGCGCGCAACAAAGCTCAAGATACAGGAGTTTGCAAAGGAGAAGGAAGACAGAGATCCACAGCCGTTGGATCCCATCCAAAATTCCTGACAGCATGAGGGCCGTCAGATCTGAATATTGACAAGAAGAGCGCGCTAAAGAGGAGGACAGGTCTCAGCCGTTAGATCCAAGTGCAAGACCCGACCACCGTCAGATTAAGGTTGAATCTGAACCATTGTTTCCAGTCAATGGAGAGGCATCGGGGATCGGGACTTTGAAATGACAAAGTCACTTGACATCAGGAATGTCGATTTCGCGATGAGTGAAATCCTAACACAATCGGGACCGTCCATTTGGAAGGACGCATGGCAGCGATCAGGTGCCACCGGGAGAAGCTCGATAGGAGGCTTCATTGGAGAATCGGGAATCGGAGTTTCATGAGTCCCGTGAACAATTGCATTAGACATCGCGAAATCACGATATGCGATTTCCCGAAAAGGCATATAGCGTGTGGGCCACCCAGGAGTCAGTGGAGGACAGGTGGCAGGTCAAAAGCCAGGAGCCGTCGGAGGACCAGCGTATCGGAAATCGGCAAATCGGTATTCCCTTGGACGAAGGATCGGGGAAATCCCTAGAGGAAACCTCGACGCGGAATCTGAACCGTCCATTCGGTGGGACACGTGTCAGGAGTACGGAGGAAGTCGGGGATCGACATATTGCGGGTCAAAGGGGCGTATGCACATTGACATCGTAAACCCTGAAACCCCGACGAGAGGTATGGTGGCGGTCACTTGATAGCAGGTCACATGGACCATTGTGTAGCCGAAAGGGGCTAAAGCTCGAGAAAGGAGCACATCGGGGATCGGAGAATCGAGGATTCTAAGTACATGTGCATCTCGACACTGAAAATGCTGAAACCCCGATAGAGGGATATAAGGCTGCGGTCTTATGGTATGTGGTCGTATGGACCAGGGCATAGCCGGTATGGGCTAGCTCATAAAGAAGGAGCTCATCAGAAATCAGGGATTCGAGAGGACAAAGAGGAGCCGAGCCTTGTTGCACGGTCAGGTGGAGAAAGATACAAAAGGTGACACGACAAGAGTGGGGTCCTTCGTCAACACTCCACCATTCCGGACCCCCCCCCCCCCTCCGCTTAAAGAGAGAATGGCAAGGGGGCTACGGAATCAAATCCCGACCGTAGATCTGGGAGCACAGATATTGACCATCTAGATTTGCTCGATGCATATCCAATGATGAAGATGAATTTAAACAATATCGGAGGGCTACTGAGGCATGACGCAGTGAGACTTCTAGAAACCATTGATGACGTCTGCCAGAGAAGTCGAAGAGACCGCTGTAGAAGATGAAGAGTCTACAAGCTCTGTCCGGTGAAGGAAGACTATTCTTAGAAGGGATTGACAGATGGATGGGAATGAAGGCCTGTAACTGAAACAGAGAAAGTGAGTTCGAATGTCACAGAGAAGACGAAGAGTCTCAAAATTCCAGAGAGGCTGAGGAATCTCAGTATAACGTACAGTGATGCTGGAGACGCAGGGCGAACCACCAGAGAAGCTGAAGAGTCACGATGATGATGAGACAGAGCACTAGAGAGGTGGAGGATAACGGCGGGGAGTCAGCATGCAGAGGGATTGCGAACATTGCATACACAAGGTGCACAGAATCCATAAATGCATGGTACAGAGAAGAGATGACAGGGTTGTTTTTGTTCAAGTGGTGGTGTTTGTTGATGTGGAAAGTGATTCATGCGTGAAGAAGGAAGATTGTGCAGCAGCTGAATTGATCTAAAGAGGAACTGTACAGTGAATGGAAATGGAACACTGAGGATAAATAGTAGAAGAACAAACAGTACAAGGGAGATGTACAGAAAGGCAGTGTGGCAGAAAGAGCAACGAGATGCAGCAGAACAGTGATAAGTCGGGTAAGCCATTTTTGAACATTATATCACTGTAGTAAGTTTCAGATTCAAAGATTGATATTCCAGGGTGGTTGGGAGGTGCTAGGGATGACTGTTGTCCTCAGAGGTTCAAGTGGGTGCTTGAACAGAGGGAGTTGGTGCTTCCTTCTAGTTGGTGCTAGAGAAACCAGGGAGTCGATGCCTCCTTCTAGTGGGTGCTAGAGAAAACAGAGAGTTGGTGCTCTCAGCAAGTTGCAGATTGCTAAATAGAGGTTGTAGCCTCATTATGAGTTGGTGCTCATATGTATGATAATGTAAAGAATGTAATTATTACTTATCATATAAAGAAAAAGAGGTTTTTACACTGTATGGGTTTCCTTGGAAAATATCTGTCTCTATGTTTCTCGTATATGTGACTGATGTTGAATGTGCCTGTTTTTATTTCTCTGCATTATTGTGATCATCATTCAGTGTTAGTGCAAAGAGTTTTAAAAGAATCATAATTGTTTAAGCTCAGTAACAACTGATTCACCCCCCCCCCCTCTCAGTTGTCCAACAATTGGTATTAGAGCAGGCCCCTTTTATCTAAGGGTAGATCCTAGAGCTTAAACATGTCAATCCATGAAGGAAATTCAACCAATAAGGCTCCTCTGTTTAATGGAACAAACTTTGCTTTCTGGAAAGTTAGAATGAGAACCTACATAACAGATTTAGGTGCAGATGTCTGGGATGTGGTAGAGACTGGTTATGTAAAGCCAGTTGTGCTAGCTAATAAGGATGACAAACTAGAATTTAGCTTCAATTCTAAGGCTATGAATGCAGAAGCAGAATTCGTAAAAGTTATGCATCTAGGAACTGCCAAAGAAATGTGGGACAAACTCATTAACAGTTATGACGGTAATGAGAAGGTAAAGGATGCAAAGCATCAAACCTAAAGAATACAGTTTGAACAACTGAAGATGAAGGAAGATGAAACTATTGGAAAATACTTTCTGAGAATAGAAGAATTGGTAAATGCAATGAAGGCACTTGGTGAAACAATTGGGG
>ML793864.1:646353-662178 GCA_009831015.1 Picea engelmannii | reverse complement strand
GACTGATGCTGAATATGCCATTGTTTATTCCCCTGCATTATTGTGATCATCATTTAGTGACTCGGCAAAGAGTTTAAAAGAAGCATAATTGTTTAAGCACGGTAACAACTGATTCACCCCCCCCCTCTCAGTTGACTAACAGACATAGCACAGACGCATTATTTGAAAGAGGACGTTCCCAGGAAAGAAATAGATCTAATTTCTCAAGTGGGATATCTAAGTCTAAGGGTAGATCTAAATCTCCTAGAAAGTTTGGAAGGGTATGTTGGAGGTGTGGAAAAGAAGGGCACTACAAGAAGCAGTGTAGATCCAAAGTTGAGAAAAAGAAGGGATCTGAAGAATCTTCTTCTACAGAAGAAAAGACCTCCAAGGAAGAAGGAGGGGATGTGTACTTGGCCTCTTCAAGAACACATGCAGATCATGAGGCATGGTTGATTGACTCAGGTGCATCCTTTCATATGACTCCCCAGAGGGAGTGGTTCTGCGAATATGAAAATTATGATGGAGGTAATGTTTTCTTGGGTAATGATTCGACAACTAGAATCATAGGAAGAGGAAGGGTCAAGTTGAGACTCATATATGGAAGGATAAGAACACTGCCTGGTGTTCTACACATCCCAAGTATGGCCAGAAATTTGAAAAGGGAACTTGTAGGATGGTTCGAGGAGAAATGGTGTTGATGAGGGGAGTTCAGTTTGGAACTCTGTATAAGTTGATAGGAAGCACTATTAGTGATGGGTGCAATAGCTCCATTGTTCCTGATATTGAATTTGAAGAAGAAAGAACTCTTATAGTCTCTGGAGAAAAGGTTATGTTGTGGCATCAAAGACTAGGGCATATCGGAGAGAAGGGTCTTCGACTACTACACGGTAAAGGTATGGTTGAAGGTGTTATCTCCCAAAATGAACCCGTCCCTATGGTTTCATTTTGTGGTGGATAGCATGGCTATTGGTAGTTTTCTCAAATTTAGTTTTGAGTTTTTCTAGCTGCAAACCTTAGGTTTTGGTTTTTTTCATGGAAATAAGATGACCCATAATGGTCCTCTCTTTAAAATTTTCAAAAATTGCTTTCAACAGCTAACGTGTGTTTAAAAGATGAGTGTTAGCTGGTGAAAGTGGAAAATTTCAACAGCTAAGGAGCGTTTTCCATAGGTCCATGCGCTGGTGAAAGTGTTGATTTTCAAAACATCCAAAGAAACATCGTAGCGGGTCATGCGCTGGTGAAAGTGAAGACTTTCAACAGCTAAGGATCAGTTCTCACGGGGTGGCGCACTGGTGAAAGCAGTAAGTCTCAACATCTAAGGGGAATTTCCCACAGGATTGTGTGCTGGTGAAAGCGATAAGTTTCAACAACTAAGGGGCGTTTTCCACGGGCCATTGGCTGAAGAAAGCGGGAATCATGTGCGTTTATCCACATTTCGAAAATCAAATCATGATGCAATCAACTCACGTCATGCAATCAAGAAAGACGTGCTAGTGAAAGTGGATAATCATGAAAACTTGAGTTCCACGTCCAAGTCGGATTGCAAATCGGATCTAGTTCAGAGACTCATGCTCCACAATCATGGCGCCGGGGATGGAAAGTTCAAATTCATTAGTGCAGGTACATAAGCTATAATGCCAAGCTGACAACATCAAATCAGATCATTGCTTCCATATCACACATTGTTCACGAAGGTTTGTTAAGTTTCTAATGTTAGAAAATAGAGCCGACTCCCGAGTGCTTTCAATAGCGCAAGACCTCGGCTCGAACAATAGTTGCAGGGGTTGGTATACAGAATTGTTGGGGTTTTCAAGATACAAATGGCAAGGAGACACAGTGTCTCTCTACTCAAAAAAGAGTTGGACAACCTATCTTTCCTACGGACACATCCAGAAGTACAAAATCACTTTTCAAACGTGGGTTGCATTGAATTTGTTGAGAGGTTGCAGAACGATTGTCACCAATCGACAGCAGAGGATTTTGCCAAAACTTTTGATGGGAATAAGGATCGTGTTGGGTCCTTGGAAATCATAGTAGATGAAGCTACCATTGTTGTAGCAACCAGCCTACCAAGATCGGGCCAGAGTTGGTTCAAAACCACTGCCACCAAAAACTTGAATTTCAGAGCTTATTTAAAGGAAGAGTTCAAGCACAATGCATGGAATAAGAGCATGTTGGTTTCCTATCTAGAGGAGGAGTGGCAGGAGCTATTTAAGGGAATCCAACTATACATTACCTCGAAGGGCAGGTATGACAAACTTGTGATGTATCATTTTAAGCTCCTGGACCATTTCACAGGAAAGACTCTCCTCAATTTACCTTTTTTCTTACATAAGAGTTTAACTAAGGTCTGCAAGAAGATCAAGGCTCAACCCCTAAGCATGAAGAATACTCTGTGCCACTTTGGCCGTATCAAATTGATCATTTTGGAGAAGTTAAGACAGCAGGAAAGGAGATGGCATCATTTTCTATTTTGGGAGGGTTTTGAAACACAGACTTAGCCCGTAAATGAACATGGGAAAGGTTTAAAGAAACAGTTGACTCCTCAAAGCAGTTCGAGGAAGAGGATGACCCTGCCAGGACCTCTAGAAGATAGAATCTCTGGAGTGAAATCCCATAGGTCAAAGAAAAGGTTAAACTTTGGAACCACTACAGAACAGCCTACAGAGCAGCCTACAGAGAACAAAACAAACATATTAAACCTTCCCTACACAGACTCAGAACCAGAGCAATAAGATGAGAGCCCTGTCATCAAGAGCCTTGAACAATCAACTGAGTTTGCACAGAATTATGAGACCTTCACTCATATAAAGGAAGGAGAAACATCAAAGAGATCTAAATCAAAGAAAACTCAGAAAATCAAGCATCTAACAGAGGTAATCACTCAGCAAGAGGTCTTGGAACAGGTAGTCAAAGAAAGGTACAAGAAGTTGTCTGATAACTTCATAAAAACCAATGCTACGTTTGAGAGGCTAGCTCGAGAAAGTGTTAAAGAGAAGAAAAGAAATCAGAAACTCACCAAAGATTACAATAGTCTATGGTGGCTTGCCAAACACCTTAAAAGGCAGATAAGAAGATTGAAACAAAAACAAAAGAAAAAATCCCACCCAGATTTGAAGGTGCTTGCTCAAGTCGCTGTTAATATGCAAGGTGAGAAATCAGAGACACATTGAGTTCTGATGGAATCAAAATTTTGAAGGTGAAAACTCGTTTTGGGCACAGGCAGGGATTTCACCAGCGCAAAGTGATATTTTATGACCCGTTAGCTGGTGAAAGGCAACACTTTCACCAGCTAACCAACGAAATATAAAACGAGTTAGCTGTTGAAAGATGGAAAAGCATTTTTGGAAGCCAAGGACATAACAGGTCAAATTTTACAAATTATAAAGAGGTTCCAGAGTATCAAGGGGATATTAGATCGCATGCAAAGGACTCAGCATCAGAGGTTCGAGAGAATTTTGGAAACCACATGCAAAACAATTTTCCTCAAATATCGACTATGAACGTTGAAGAAATCCACCTGTCAAGACGGGTGTCCTGCCATGTTTCCTTATATTTCAGATTCCACGAGCTGAAGGATATAGATGGCAAATTTTTAAGATTGGAGACAATCTGAATGATAGTTTAGTTGTTAAATCTTTATTATCAAGTTGTTTAGTTACATTTGAATTGCTATTTTTAAACACAGATCCATGTTTTTAGGATCTGTAAAACTGATTGTAAGAGACTATAAATGCCTATTTTTGATAAGAGACAAGGGTTCAAACTGGGAGATATTTTATGCTACTGTATAAACTCTTTTTGCAGAAATAAAGTTCAGTTTCCTTTCGTTTTCAATATCAGAATTGTCCATCTTTCATTGTCTGTACTTTGTTTCAGTTTATTTTAGTTCATGAAGACTGTTATCTCTCTATTGAGCTCATAGAATTGAAATTAAAGGATTTCTCTCTGTCTTGTATTAAGCCCTACATTCACTTGTATTGGCAATCAAGAATAGTGTTCTCCATCCTCTCATTTAATTACTTGATCTGATTATTGTTTCCTGAAAGCGCTGTATCTTTAGATGTGTGATGAGTTGTTTCTTACATAAATCATTAAAGACCCCATTGTCCCAAACACATAAAAACCATTATTTCTAAGTTACCAAGCATCCTTAGCCTACAACCCTAAGGATTTTCTTGGAGTGATAACAAATTGGCGTCGTTGTCGGGGAGACAAAATTCAAGCTCTGCTTTCCTGGGATACAACACAGAGCTAATCTTTGATGATAGACAAAGATTAGACATTTTCAGTTGGTTGTAATCATCTATCTGGCGACTCCACAAGTTCATCCTAGCTCCTAAGAGGATCAGTACTAGGGCGAATCCTCAAGAATCACCGATCACACCAGTGTCCAATCCAAAATTAATTCTCAGAAAAGGAAAGGCGATTCAAGGTCAAACTTCAAGATCAGATACAAAAGGTAATCCTCTTTTCAGTTCTGGAAAATCTACTACAGAAAAATTTGAGTTCTTTTCAGAGAACACTGATGAAAAAACAACTGTAAATACTGTAGAAGAACAAACTCTTTTTGATCAACAGAAAAATCCTAGTGATGATAAATTGATAGACTATAATTTGATTGAAAAAACGTATGAGACTTTAGAAAGAAGCCACAGTTCTTCTTCCCTTGAGTCTTTCCACTCTCAGCAACAAGAAGACCACTTGAACATTTATACTAGCCTCCTTGTTGTTGAACATCTCCTCCAAGAGCTATCTTCTAAGGGTGAAGAAAATTTAGCTGAACATCTTGCAAATTTTTACAGAGCCTCTTATCAGACTCCTTTCCCATTAGAAGATTCACCTCTTTCACATTCCTCCAGTGTTGAAGACTTGAAGAAGAAACTACCATTTTCCCCACCTTTGATAGTCATGGCTACACCACCTCCTTTGACTAAGATGCAACAAATCCTAGCTACTAGGTATGAACCACTCATATTGCCAAACCCAGTAGTAGCCATGCCAACGGGAGACTATTAGAAGTATATGCCTAAATTCACAGGCGAAGGCGATGTGTTTGTTGAAGAACATATTGAGGCTTTTTACAGTTATGTAGAGAACCTTAATATTGAAGAAGAATATGTTTGGACACGAGTCTTTGTCCAAAGCCTAGATGTCCATGCTAGGAAATGGTTCAAAGAACTCCCTGTTGGTTCCATTGTCGGAATCGAGCAATTGGATGAGACGTTTATGAAACATTGGGGTGACAAAAGAGATTTTGTCTACTACATCACAAAATTCGGAAACTTGAGGAAACAAAGTAGTGAGTCAGTCTCTGATTTCACTAAGAGGTTTAACCAGATGTATGGCAAAATACCAGCTGAGATAAAACCATCAGATGCTTATGCCAAGATCACATATTATGATGCTTTTGATTCATATTTATGTTTGTTGTTGAGAGAAAGGAGGTCACCAACATTATCTCTCATGAAAGATGCTGCCCTTGAGGTGGAATCAAATATTCTAGCCTCCCAGAAGTGGAAAGGAGACTCTGATAGGAGAAGACCAAAAAATGAGGCTTCATCTTCATCAAATGTTGATCCAAAACTTGATAAAATGGCCAAGATGCTAGAGTCTCTTACCTCTGAGATATCTAAGCTCAAGATAAAAAATAAACAACCTGTGAAGGGAAGAGGCACTTATGACTCTGCAGGCAGAAATCCAAATCAAAACCCAAATAACTTCAGAAGAAATAATCAGCCAACTCAGATTCTACAAAGTGAAAAGAATTATGTTGAAGATCAGAGGATAAAGGTCCCTCTTCAAAATGTTGTGATGGACAAAGACAATGTTGAAGATCAAGAAGATGGAGAAGGTGGAATTCATTGTGTTGGATAAGAGACAGGGAAATCTTATCTAACACAACAAGACTATGAGGAATCATTGATGACTGAACAAATAGAATATGATCTTATGGGTGATGGCATTTTCACAACAGAAGATAAAAATAGATATAACCTCCGATCTAAATCTAATATTGCTCAACAAGATGCACCAGCCTCTCCTGAAAATATTATTGCCCCTGTTAAGAAAAAAGATCAGACATCAGAGGATCAACAAGTAAATCCTTCAAAGGTGAAAGCATCAGCTCCTCCCAAGAAGACTGCTACCCCTGTCAAGCATCAAACTCCAGAAAGTCAGCCTCCTGTTAAACATCAAAGAAATTAGGAAGCCCCTTCAAATCAGGTAAAGGTTTATGATAAAGATGTTGATAAGGTTCCATATTCTTTCAATTTTGAGGCTGAAATACAAAAAATTAAGATTCCTATTCCTCTAGTTGAACTGATGAAAAATGAAATGTTCAAAAGGGATATCCTCAAAACTCTAGATCCCCAATCTGTATCCCTTTCTGCTGATATCCTCAACATTTATGATGATAAGCCAACCATTACTCTGGGACAAATGGTAGAAGACAGAGATGAAAGTTGTCCTCCCTTCTACATCTCTTTAAATATGCATGAGAAAACGCTGCATAATTGCACAATTTGATGCCAAAGGCAGTCATGGATGATCTTGGGCTGGAGATCACCAAGTCTTATCATGACCTTTTCTCTTTTGATTCTCGAAAATTCAAATGTCTTGGGATGATTAAGGATTTGGCTGTAACCTTGACCCAAGCATCAATGAAGACTATGGCGATGGATATAGTGGTGGCCGACATACCTCCCAAATTTGGATGCCTACTATCAAGATCGTGGATGCAGAGACTAGGTGGCACTCTTCAAATGGATCTCTCCTACGCTACTATCCCTATTTTCGGAGGGGTGAACAGAAGGCTATACAGGGAATCCCAGTTGGCATATGTAATCAGTGACGAGAAAAATCCATCCAATCATCCTATCTATTCAGTTGACACAGGTATGGGATCTTGTATTTTGCAAATTGATGATTCATTGCCTGATACATTGCTGCTCAGAAAGCCCACAGATCAGATCACAGTTCAGCCCATAGAAATAGTAGAATAATACCTTTGGACCATGTTCTTTGATGGTGCTTGAACTAAGGAGTCATCTGGAGCAGGAGTGGTATTCATTTCTCCTTCTAAGAAAACTTCTCATTTGTCCTTTAAACTCGATTTTAAAGTGACAAATAACATTGTTGAGTATGAGGCACTACTTTTGGGGCTGAATGCAGCCAAAAAGAGAGGCATTAAAAAATTACAGGTGTTTGGAGATGCAGATTTGATTATCCAACAGGTGAATAAGTCTTTTCAAGCAAAGCATGTCAAGCTGAAGGCATACAAAGATGAAGTGTTGAAGGCAATTCATGAGTTTGCAGATTTTAAAATTTCATATGTACCTAGAGCAATGAATGAATTGGATGATTCATTGGCTGTGTCTGCTTGTGCATTCATACCCCCTCTATCTCATAAATTAACTTACGAAATTCAAGTTAAATATAGGCCCTCTCTCCATGATAATGTAAAATTTTGGAAAGTTTTTGAAGACAATGCTGAACTCACTAGATTCCTTGCAGTTATAGATGAGTATGCAGATCTGCATATTGATCAGGAGAATGAACATGACCATGAAGTCGAGGAGCCCAAGTTCAAAAGAAAAATCGCAGCACATGAAATAGTTCAACTGTCTACCAACATAATTCCTAAAGGTTTGGTCCTATTGGAAAGGCTATTCAATAACAATGATGTGGTTGTTAAATTGCAAAGTGGTGAAAAAGATTCAAATGTTTTGCAGTATAATGTGGCTAGTGAGAAAGATCCTAAACATGTCAACTTAGCCTCACATTTGACTGAAAAACAAAGGGATAATTATGGAGAATTGCTAAAGGAATTTGCAGACATCTTTGCTTGGCAGTATGATGACTTGAAGACTTTTGACACAGATGTGATTCAACATAAGATTCCATTGAATAAATACACAAACCATTCAGGAAGAAGCTTAGATCCTTCAACCCTTTGTTGTTGCCTATAATGGAAAGGGAAATTAAGAAATTGTTGGATGCCCGCATTATCATTCCCCTCAGGTATTCAGAATGGATTGCGAATCTTGTGCCAGTTAGGAAGAAGAATGGGGAGATCAGACTCTGCGTCGACTTCAGAAATTTGAATAAGTGCTCTAGGAAGGACAACTACCCTCTGCCTAAAATGGAGCATATTTTGCAGAAGGTGTCAGGATCAAAGGTGATGTCTTTTATTGATGGGTTTTTTGGATACAACCAAATTGATGTCCATCCGGAAGACAAGGAAAATACTGCTTTTACCACTCCATGGGGTACGTTTATGTACAAGAAGATGCCCTCCGGGTTGATGAATGCAGGAGCGACATTCCAAAGGGCAATGGACATTACTTTCGTTGGAGAGAAAGACAAATTTGTCCTGATTTATCTCGATGATATCATTGTTTTCTCAAGCAGCCATGAACTTCATTTGCAACACTTAAAAAGGACATTTCTGAAATGTCGAAGGTATGGCATTTCTCTTAATCCAAAAAAATCAAATTTTGCACTTAAGGAAGGGAAATTACTTGGGCATATTGTTTCAGCTGATGGGGTAAAAATTGACCCAAAGAGGGTAGAAGCAATTAAAAATCTGTCTCTTCCTAGATCAAAGAAGGACATTCAGTCTTTCCTTGGGACCATTAACTTTGTCAGAAGGTTTATAGTAAATTTTGTTGAACTCACAAAGAATATCACTGCTATGTTGAGAAAAGACTCTGAGGTAAAATGGAATAAAGCAGCCAGACATTCATTCAATGCCATCAAGGAAGCCATCACAACAACTCCTGTTTTGATCAGCCCCGATTTCTCCAAGGTATTTTATATTTTTTCATTTGCTTCCAGTGATACAATTGCAGCAGTACTCTTGCAAAAAAATGTTGATGATCAGGAGCAGTCGGTTGCCTTCTTCAGTAAGGTCTTGAGGGACGTAGAATTAAAGTATGAATTGTTGGAGAAACAAGCATATGCCCTCGTCAAGTCATTGAAATCTTTCAGAGTTTACATTCTTCAGGCAAAGGTAATAGCTTTCGTTCCCGCCAGTTCAGTTAAAGATGTTCTTGTCCAACCCGACATTGATGGAAAAAGGAGTAAGTGGATAGCAAGGTTGATTGAATTCGATGTTGAAATCAGTCCAGCAAAACTTGTGAAGGGTCAGGGCCTTGCTAAAATTTTGGCAGAGGAAAATTGCAGGCTGCTTGAAATAAATTTGATGAGTATTAATGCAGAAAATGATCAATCTTCAGAGAATAAAGAAGGTAAGGAAATGCAGGTCTCATCTCACTTAGATGATTGCAAATGGTACAGTCATATTATCCATTTTTTGAAAACTTTATCAGTCCCATCATATTTGACAAAAACTCAATGAAAGGCTTTAAAGCTCAAAGCCATAAATTTCTGCATCAATGACAGCTTGTTGTTCTGGAAAAACCCCATAGGTTTATTGTTGAGGTGCGTAAATCAAGAAGAAGCAGATAAGGTCATGATTGACCTTCATAATAGTGAATGTGGAGGACATCACTATTGGAAAACCACTGCACATAAAATCTTAAGATCTGGTTACTACTGGCCATCCTTATTTTCAGATGTGTATAAGTTTGTGAAAACTTGTGACAAGTGTTAGAGATTCGAAGGTAAAAAACAGTTGAAGTCTCTTCCCCTCAAACCTATAGTGGTCACAGGGCCTTTCTAACAGTGGGGCCTGGACTTCAGAGGTGAAATTCATCCGCCTTCTAGTGGTCAGCACCGGTGGATCCTTTTTGCCATCGATTACTTTACAAAGTGGATTGAGGCTATTCCCACTCGGAACGCCAATCATATTGTCATCATAAATTTTCTGCAACAAAACATATTTGCCAGATTTGGTTGTCCCAAGAGATTGGTCACTGATAACGCTGCTGCATTCAAAGATAAACACTTGGTGAAATTGTGTGAAGAATTGGGAATTCAGCTGGTACATTCCACAGCCTACTATCCGCAAGGGAATGGCTTAGCTGAGTCATCCAACAAGAGTTTAGTCAGAATCATAAAGAAACTGCTGGAACAAAATGCCAGAGGTTGGGATTCCAAACTAAAATTTTCCTTGTGGGATGACAGGGTTACATGTAAGAAATCAATTGGCACATCTCCTTTCAAGTTGGTATATGGTACTGAAGCCATATTTCCTATTCAACTTGCATTACCGGTTGCAAAATTATTACAAGAAACTGATTTTGAACCAAGTGATTTAACTAGGAGAATTCATAATTTGGTAGAACTACAACAAGATAGAGAGAAACTCTTGGAAAAAACAGAATTGCATCAAGAAAGAATCAAAGAAACTTTCGACAAGAAAGTCAAATCAAATGTCTTCAAAACAAGAGATTTAGTCTTAAAGTGGGATGCAACAAGGAAGGAGAAAGGGAAACACGGCAAATTTGAGGCTCTCTGGACAGGTCCTTTTGTCATAACAACGATGCAACAGAACAACACCTTTGTTCTCCAAACTCTTTCAGGCGAGGCAGTAGCAGGTGGCCCTTTCAACGGGTGCTTCCTGAAGATATATTTTTCATAAGGCTTCCTTTGAAGCCCTGTTCTACTTGTACATAGTCTTTTCCAGTTCCTTTTTTCTTTATTTTCTGTCTTTTCAATAACTCCATGCCCAATGGTACTAGCAAAATTATTTTTCAAATTTATGTTTTAAATTGTAATAAGGCTACTGAGTCTAGCTAGGTTCTTGGTCACCTCACAGGGAGATGCACATCCCAGTTGGAGCTGAATTTTAGTTCGCAAAATGAACCCATCCCTATGGTTTCATTTTGTGGTGGATAGCATGGCTATTGGTAGTTTTCTCATATTTAGTTTTGAGTTTTTCTAGATGCAAACCTTAGGTTTTGGTTTTTGTCATGGAAATAAGATGACCCATAATGCTCTTCTCTTTAAAATTTTCAAAAATTGCTTTCAACAGCTAACGTGTGTTTAAAATATGAGTGTTAGCTGGTGAAAGTGGCGACTTTCAATAGCTAAGGAGTGTTTTCCATAGGTCTGTGCACTGGTGAAAGTGTTGATTTTCAAAACATCCAAAGAAACATCGTAGCGGGTTGTGCACTGGTGAAAATGAAGACTTTCAACAGCTAAGGATCAGTTCTCATGGGGTGGCGCACTGGTGAAAGCAGTAAGTCTCAATAGCTAAGGGGCATTTTCCATAGGATTTTGTGTTTTTGAAAGCGGTAAGTTTCAACAGCTAAGGGGCATTTTCCACAGGCCGTTGGCTGAAGAAAGCGAGAATCACGTGCGTTTATCCATGTTTCGAAAATCAAATCATGATGCAATCAACTCACGTCATGCAATCAAGAAATACGCACTGGTGAAAGTGGATAATCATGAAAACTTGAGTTCCACGTCCAAGTCAGATTGCAAATCGGATCCAGTTCAGAGACTCATGCTCCACAATCATGGCGCCGGGGATGGCAAGTTCAAATTCATTAGCATAGGTATAGAAGCTCTACTGCCGGGATGACAACATCAAATCAGATCATTGCTTCCATATCACACATTGTTCACGAAGGTTTGTTAAGTTTCTAATGTTAGAAAACAGAGTTGACTCCCGAGTGCTTTCAACAGCGCAAGACCTCGGCTCGAACAACAGTTGCAGGGGTTGGTATACAGAATTGTTGGGGTTTTCAAGCTACAAATGGCGAGGAGACGCAGTGGCTCTCTACTCAGAAAAGAGTTGGACAACCTATCTTTCCTACAGATGCATCCAGAAGTACAAAAGCACTTTTCAAACGCGGGTTGCATTGAATTTGTTGAGAGGTTGCAGAACGGTTGTCACTAGTCAACAGCAGAGGCTTTTGCCAAAACTTTTGATGGGAATAAGGCTCGTGTTGGGTCCTTGGAAATCATAGTAGATTAAGTTGCCATTGTTGCAGAAACCATCCTACCAAGATCGGGCCAGATTTGGTTCAAAACCACTGCCACCAAAAACTTGAATTTCAGAGCTTATTTAAAAGAAGAGTTCAAGCACAACGCATGGAAGAAGAGCATGTTGATTTCCTATCTAGAAGAGGAGTGGCAGGAGCTATTTAAGGGCATCCAACTATACATTACCTCGGAGGGAAGGTATGACAAACTCATGATGTATCATTTTAAGCTCCTGGACCATTTCACAATCAAGACTCTCCTCAATTTACCTTTTTTCTTACATAAGAGTTTAACTAAGGTCTGCAAGAAGATCAAGGCTCAACCCCTAAGCATGAAGAATAATCTGTGCCACTTCAGCCTTATCAAATTGATCATTCTGGAGAAGTTAAGACAACAGGAAAGGAGCTGGCAACATTTTCTATCTTGGGAGGGTTTTGAAGCACAGACTCAGCCCGTAAATGAACAGGGGAAAGGTTTAAAGAAACAGTTGACTCCTCAAAGAAGTTCGAGGAAGAGGAGGACCCTGCCAGGACCTCCAGAAGATAGAATCTCTGGAGTGAAATCCCACAGGTCAAAGAAAAGGTTAAACTTTGAAACCACTACAGAACATCCTACAGAGAAGTCTACAGAGAAAAAAACAAACATATTAAACCTACCCTACACAGACTCAGAACCAAAGAAACAAGATGAGAGCCCTGTCATCAAGAGTCCTGAACAGTCAACTGAGTTTGCATAGAATTATGAGACCTTCACTCATACAGAGGAAGGAGAAACATCAAAGAGCTCTGAGTCAAAGAAAAGTCAGAAAATCAAGCATCTGAAAGAGGTAATTGCTCAGCAAGAGGTCTTGGAATGGGTAATCAAAGAAAGGTACAAGAAGTTGTCTGATAACTTCGCAAAAACCAACGCTGTGTTTGAGAGACTAGCTTGGGAAAGTGTTAAAGAGAAGAAAAGAAAGTAGAAACTCACCAAAGATTACAATAGTCTATGGTGGCTTGCCAAACACCTTAAAAGGCAGATCAGAAGATTGAAACAAAAACAAAAGCAAAAATCCCACCCAGATTTGAAGGTCCTTGCTCAAGTCGTTGTTAATATGCAAGGTGAGAAATCAGAGACACATTGAGTTCTGATGGAATCAAAGTTTTGAAGGTGAAAACTCGTTTTGGGCACAGGCAGGGCTTTCACCAGTGCAAAGCGATATTTTATGGCCCGTTAGCTGGTGTAAGGCAGTGCTTTCACCAGCTAACCAATGAAATATAAAACGAGTTAGTTGTTGAAAGCTGGAAAAGCATTTTTGGAAGCCAAGGACATAACAGGTCAAATTTTACAGATTATAAAGAGGTTCCAGAGTATCAAGGGGATATCAGATCGCATGCAAAGGACTCAAAATCATAGGTTTGAGAGAATTTTGGAAACCACATGCAAAACAATTTTCCTCAAAGATTGACTATGAACGTTGAAGAAATCCACCTGTCAAGACGAGTGTCCTACCATGTTTCATTATATTGCAGATTCCACAAGTTGAAGGATATAGATGGCGAATTTTTAAGATTGGAGACAATATGAATGATAGTTTAGTTGTTAAATCTTTATTATCAAGTTGTTTAGTTACATTTGAATTGCTATTTTTAAACACAGATCCATGTTTTTAGGATTTGTAAAACTGATTGTAAGAGATTATAAATGCCTATTTTTGCTAAGAGACAAGGGTTCAAACTGGGAGATATTTTATGCTACTGTATAGACTCTTTTTGCAGAAATAAAGTTCAGTTTCCTTTCATTTTCAATATCAGAATTGTCCATGTTTCATTGTCTGTACTTTGTTTCAGTTTATTTTAGTTCATGAAGACTGTTATCTCTTTATTGAGCTCATAGACTTGAAATTAAAGGATTTCTCTCTGTCTTGTATTAAGCGCTACATTCACTTGTATTGGCAATCAAGAATAGTGTTCTCCATCCTCTCATTTAATTACTTGATCTGATTATTGTTTCCTGAAAGCACTCTATCTTTAGATGTGTGATGAGTTGTTTCTTACATAAATCATTAAAGACCCCATTGTCCCAAACACATAAAAACCATTATTTCTAAGTTACCAAGCATCCTTAGCATGTGTTTAACCTATTTGGAGGAGCAATAAGTTGGATGAGCAAAAGACAGGCTGTAGTGGCACTTTCAACTACAAAATCTGAATACATGGCAGTCACTCATGCAAGTAAGGAAGTAGTATGGTTACAAAGATTGTGTTCAGGTATTGGGTTGGTACAAGAAGCTGTAAGGATAGAGTGTGACAGTCAGAGTGAAATTTTCTTGGCAAAGAACCCTGCTTATCATTCAAAGAAAAAGCACATTGATGTTCAATATCACTTTGTGAGAGACATGATTGAAGAAAAGAAAGTATCACTGATGAAGGTGGACACTTTGAAGAATGTTGCAGATTCATTAACAAAATCTGTGAGCAATGAGAAGTTCTCTTGGTGTAGAGGATCCATGGGCATTGATGCCCTGGATTGTTGACTATGTAACCCTATAACCCCCTATGTGCAAAGAAAACAACAAGTGGGAGAATGTTGGGTATGTGTTATATTCTTTGCACGAGTAGTAGCGTTTGAGCATCTGTACCGGGCATGTAGGGGGATTAGAGGGGGGTGCAGGGGTAGTGCCCTCGAAATTTTTTTTCACACCAGGACGACATATTTCTGGGACCACATGATATTTAGGTGGTTTTTTGGCACATGGTTTTTTGCCGATGTTTTTCTATTTCCGGTTAAGGAATTAGGGTTTTGGACTAATCCAGGTCATTGGGTTAGGGTTTTGGATGCTGCTGGCTCCTATATGTATATTGTATTGTAAACAATGTAACACAATGTATGAATATAATATATGCTGGTTTTCTCGGTTTGGGTTTCCAGGGGAAAAATATCTGTGTAATGTTTGCATTTTCCATTGTATATTTTCTATTCTTTTCTGAATATCTATTTTATAGTAGACATTGTACAAGGTTAGAATTTACAGTTCGAACATCTAGTGAGCATAGTTGTGCAATAACGCCTTGATGCCTCTTTTTCAATAATTGTTTCATGTCGTTAGAGCTTATCACCTTACTGGGTTTCACTGTGATACCTCTTAACTCAATTTTGTTTCCTTCCAATGAAAATTTCATGAAAAGTTCTTGGAAATTAAAATCCACCATTCCTAATTATTGTAACCATTGGATTCCTAGTGCAACATATGCACCACCCATGGGTATAGAAATCATTGGACTATTCATTACATATTCCCCCATAGTAAGATTGATCTTATTGCATTTTCCTGAGGAATTGATAGTTCCTCCATCTGCAATCATTACTTGAAACTCTAGCACTGGATATACCAAGCAATTGAGATCTTTGGATAATTTATAGTGAATGAAATTGTGAGTACTGCCAGAATCAATTAGGACTATTACCTTTTTCTTTTTGATGTATCCTTCGATCTTGAGGGTTTGAGGAGTGCTAATTCTAGCCAATGCATTACACGGTATCGTGGGATTCAACTCATCAGATGAAATTGCTTCTATGTTTTCATCTTGAGATGGTTCTTGTTCTTGTTCTTCTTCCTCTTCACAATCTATGTAGAATAATTTATTCTCACCACACTTATGTCCCTTACTGTATTTGCTATCACAATTAAAGCATAAACATTCTACTTTTCTTTCCTCCAATTGTTGAGGTTTCAACCTTGTAGGTTGAGGTGTTTTAGAAAAGGAGCATTGTTCTCTCTATAGATGTTAGGATTGGTCCTTCTAGTAGCCATAGCCATATTTTTACTTTCAACATTTCTTGCCACCTTAAATGCATTCTCCAGTGATTTGGGTTCCCAAAGGAAAACCTCATGTTGAATAATATCTTTTAAATTTCCTATGAATACATCAATCAAGTGCTCATCTGGAATATCGGTTACCTTTATAT
>ML793864.1:614024-629478 GCA_009831015.1 Picea engelmannii | reverse complement strand
ATAAAGAGGTACTTGCCAGAAATGGTGGGGGGAAATTTGGGAAAGGGATATGTTTCATCTTTGTGTTAATTGGCAGTAAGTGTCGCTCTTGAACATGACACCCCCTATTCATCATTTGAAGCCAGTTTGGGAAATCCATTTGTTTCTCATTCGATTTAATAACAAGGTCTATCCATGAGTCATCTTTGAGTCAATGCTGCCAAATCATTAGTTGTGTTATTCATATTTTCAAGAGTTGTCCATCTGAAACCTCTATTTGAGTCGGCCATCTGCAATTATCCATTCATTCTGTGTCGGCCTTCCCTGTGTCAAAAGTCCAATTGTCACATGCTCTATTTCAATTTCAAACTATGTTACTCATTTCATGTCACTGATGGGGGATACATCAAGGCCCTCCTGTGATGAGGCTTGTTCCATCGACTTCAACACATTATCCGGAATCAAGACTTAGAAATTATTGAGTACCTTGGAGCTTGCATGCCTCAATGGCAAGTTTCCTCGCTTTCAACCATGGGTTACATCATTGGCCCTTGATCGAAAGATTCCATTGGTTGTTCGACATCAACTCATTTATTCATAGTCGATGGATTGTACTATAGTACCTTGGGAGTCATTGACATCAATGGTGATTTCCCTCGCACTTGTTAACGGTTACATCAATGACCGGTAATCAAGTGGTTTCTACCATGTTCGACTTCGACACATGTAATCACATGGTTAGATTCGTACTTTTGGGTGATGAGATTGAAGACCCTGGATATTATCCATGTAATCCAGGTTGCGATGGAGCATGTATAATTTGTGACACATAGATCCACTGTGTATGTTTCATGGCTATGTCGTCTTGATTTAAAATTTGTCGCACAGATCCACAGTGTATTCATGTGGCTGTGCTATATAGTGACGGCATGGATCCACACTTTATGATTGGTGGCCATGACCTTGGTTTACGATGTCATCAGTCTATGATCTGAGTATGGGAATGCCTACCTCGGAATTGATATACATGATATTCTACTGATGCTTGGATGTTTGCAGGTTTCTGATTAGATGTGCTTCTGGTTCTTGACACACACATGCAGCTTACAAAGTCTATCGACTGTCACTAGTTCCACTCTCAGACTTTGGGGGGCATTCTGTTATCCACAATTTTGGTCATCGAGATGATGTCATGATAATGTCATGATAATGGAAAATCAAGCTCTTTACTAAGAACACTTTCCTGAGGAAAGTTACAGTTGTCGTCTTCCATAACTCACACTTTTGAAGAATGTTCGCAGGCTACTTATATATTCACCTGCGAGAATGCTTGATTCTCGCAGGCTACATTAAGCTGGGGTGCGAACTTCTCGCATTGTACTCATTGTTAGGGTGAGAACATGTTCTTAAAGGGGAAAAAGATAAAAATATCGAACCTTCTAGAAGGGAATCTTCTAGAAGGGTGAGTTGGATTTCGAATGGTTATTCAGGTGCTGGCATTCCAGATATCTTGGGATCATTCCCTATCCAAGTAACTAATCTATATTCTCCTATATATTGAGGATATTGCTCATAGAAAGGGTTAAGAAAACAAACAACAAGCTAGCTAGAGATTGATTATAGAATTAGTGCAACACTGTATGGAGGACTGATGCTACAGCAGCAAGAGACAACAACAAGGTCATCACAAGTGGTTGATTTTCTTCATGCATGAGCAAGTGTGTGTGTTAGAGTTAGGAGCCATCGAAAGGAGACCTATGACATCAAGGCTCAGGTTGTAAGTTTCACTTTCAATTAATTCAATACAACAATATGTCCCTTTCCCATAAAGATGATGTCACTTTATTACATAACTCCTTGATCATATGTATAGACTAGTTATTGAATATATTAATCTGCCTTTACTTCGATTGGTTCGTTATGTTGTGATCTGGACGGGACGAGAGCATTGGAGAAAATCTTGGAACAATAGAGATCTAAGGAAGGCGTTCGTAAGGTATGTCCATGATCCTCATTTCTCGGTTCATTCAATAATCTAGATCTAGGGAAAGTGTATTATTCTGTCCTATTTTGTTCTAGATCCAGGTGGATCTAGGGAGATCGGTTTGTGTCCACACTCACGGATTTATCCTATAACAGTAACCTTAGTGGCCTATATCTATAGGCTTGATACACAAGGTGATGATGAAGGGGAGTCTTTGCTTTACCTAGGTCATACATTTCTCAAACTCACTCGGGCTCCTTGGAGGGTATACCCATGGGTAAACCCGTGTGGGAAGTTGCACCAAGGTGTAAGTCCATTAAGTAGGTTTCCAACGTAATTGATCCACCGGATCTATCCCATTCCCTTCCTATATTGATCTCGTGATGTTGGATTTCATCACCAACTAGTGGTTTCATTTTGGGAAGGTTTGTTTGAGTGTTTTATTCTTAGATTTATAGCATGTTCTCTTTGTTTTCCTTAGTAGAATTTAGGTCAATTCAGTGTCAATGGATTCAACTCTTGGGAGTAACAAAAAACGAACCCCTTTTCCCAGGGAAACTTTCACCTTTCCTTCTTTTGGAAACATTGGTCCTATGTGCCTTTCCACATTTCATCTTCTGGGACTCATGATCGGATTACGGGTTTGGTTTTTCCCCACTCTAGTGATATTGAATCTTCCTAGTGCTTCAGATGCACCTAATTTTTCATATATAAGAACACCACCCACATATCAACCTCATGTCAACCTTTCTCCTTCTTCACCCGTCAAGTCTCCTTCCCTTTCTCCTTCTTTGCCTAGTGAAAGATCTAAAGCAATTAGCTAGGTTTATAAGAAGAAGAATAAATAGAAAGAGAAGAAGAAGAAGAGACAGAAAGGGACCAAGCCTCCAACCACATTATATCATGTTGGATCCAAGCAACCAACTATGGTTAATCGTACTGGGAGTGTTGATAAAGTCGACAAGTCTAAAATGAAGAATCCTAAACCCAAATTCCCTTGTAGGATTTTTAAGGGTAACCACTTTCTGATGGATTTCCCTGGTCTCCCTAAGGTATTAGAAATGTGGTCTTCCACATCATCAACCCTTGTGGGACATGATGGTGACACCCCATTAGCTAGTGACATTAAGGATGGTAAGAATAATAGAAATGTCAAATTTCCTTTCTTGTTATGTGAAGGTGATCATTACTCTCACCTTTTCCCTCGTATGGATGAGGCTTCTTATCTTTTGGAAAAGCTTCAACATCCATATGGTTATCATAATATATCTCCCAACCCATCATTAGTTGATGGACTGGTCAATATGGTTCCATCCCTAGTCAGTCTGGTTGATCATGTGGTCAATCTGGTTTCATCCTCGGTTGAACCACAAACCCAAGTAATTGATCCAGTTCTGTTATTGATCAACCCCACTCTTCATATGAATAGTGAAATCCAAGTGACTTATCCAGTTCCATCATCGATCAGCTCCACTCTTCATCTGAAGAGTGAAAAAGTGATCTATCCAGTTTCTTCATCGGTCAATCCCACTCCTCCCTTGAAGAGTGTAGACAAAGTGGTTGATCATGTTCCCTCATCGATTGATCCCAATCCTCCCTTGAAGAGTGAAACCAAATTGTTGGATCCGGTTCCATCATCGATCAATCCCACTCCTCATTCAAAGATTGAGGATGCCACTTAGGTCTACCTCTTTAATATTGATTCACCCAAACAAGGGGGCACTCACCCATTGTTATCAGACTAATCGGTAGGTGCGTACACTAACAGATCTCCCTAGATCTACCTGGATCTAGAACAAAATAGGACAGGACATGACTCTTTCCCTAAGTTTTGACCATTGAATTAGCTAGTAGGAAGGAACAAGTAACATACCTTTGTATCACTTCTTGGGGTCTTTGTTGTTCCCGCTTTGCTCTGATGCTATTGTGAATTCAAGACCAAGACGACACAAACCAACCAAAGTGAAGATAGCAAAATATATTCAACTGTCAACTTATGTGTATGATCAAGGAATTACACAATAAAGTGAGAATAACTTTATGGGAAAGGGACATGCCACTGTATTATATTAATTGAAAGTAAAGATTACAACATGATCGCCTTAATGTCGCAAGCTTCCTTTCGATGGCTCTTGGCTCCAACACACACACTTTCTCAATCCTTGTATGAAGAAGATCAAATCCTCTTGATAGACTTGCTTTTGTCTCCAAGCTCCTGTTCAGGCTAAGTCCTTCACACAATTCTTTCACCAATTCTCCAATGAATCTTGCTTAACCTTTTCCATGAGAGTTCCCTCAATATATTGGAGAGAATGAGATGGTTACTTGGATAAGAATGATCCCACAATATCAGAGAATCCAGTACAAGGATAACCATTCGAATGCCAACCCATTCTTCTAGAAGATTCCCTTCTAGAACCATCGAGAATTCATCTTTTTCCATGCTTTAGATAAGGTTCACACCCTAGCTATGTAACACAGTGTGACAATTTCACACCCTAGCTTAAGGAAGCCTACGAGAATGGGTCATTCTCACACCCTGGTATATTAGCAACCTGCGAACTCTCTTCAAAAGTATGTTTTCTGAGAAGAGCTGAATGTCAATTTACTCAAGAGAAAGTTCTTATGAGGATCCTGAGTAAACCATCATCAATACACCATCATGATGACCAAAATCATGGGTAATAGAATGCCCCCCAAAGTATGAGGCCAGAACTAGTACAACCGAAAGTCTTTGTAAACTGCATGTGTGTGTCGAAAACCAGGAGCACACCTAATCGGAAACCTGCAAACAACCAAGCATCTGCAGAATATCATATATACCAATTATGAGGTAGGCATTCCCATACTCAGATCACAGACAGATGACATTGTAGACATAGGTCATGGCCACCAATGATACACTATGGATCCATCCCTTCAAAATATAGCATAGCCACCAAGAATACACTGTGGATCTATGCGAGAAAATTAAAATTAAAATGACATAGCCATGAAACATACAAAGTGGATCTATGTGTCGCAAATTATACATACTCCATCGCAACCTATACAAAGAGATGATATCCAAGGTCTTCAATCTCATCATCCAAAGTACGAATCTAACCATATGATTACATGTGTTGAAGTCGAACATGGCATAAACCACTTGATTACCAGTCATTGATGCAACCATTAACAAGTGTGAGGGAAATCACCATTGATGTCAATGACTCCCAAGGTACTCTAGTACAATCCATCGAGTGCGAATGAGTGAGTTGAAGTCGAACATCCGATGGAATCTTTCGATTAGGGGTCAATGATGTAAACCCATTGTCGAAAGCGAGGAAACCTGCCATTGAGGCATGCAAGCTCCAAGGTACAAAAGAATTTCTAAGTTTTGTTTCCGGATAATGAGCTGAAGTCGACGGAACAAAAATTGTCACAGGAGGGCCTTGATGTATCCCCCATCAATCACAAAAAATGAGTAACATATTTTGAAGATGAAACTAAGTATGATGTAAATTAAACTGGACACAGGGAAGGCCGACACAGAGAGAATGGACAACTGCAAATGGATGACTCAATAGAGGTTTCAAATGGACTTCTCTTGAACATATGAACGACACGACCAATGATTTGGAAGCATTGACTCAAAGACGACACAGGGAATGACCTTGTAGCAAATTGAATGAGAGACAAATGAATTTCCCAAACCGGCTTCAAATATAATGAATAGGGGGTGTCATGTTCAAGAGCGACACTTACTGCCAATCAATACGAAGATGATAACATATCCCTTTCCCAAATTTTCCCCCACCATTTCCAGCGAGTACCTCTTTATTTTTATGCAAGCTTGAGGAGGATAACATATGCTTGTTGATATAAGCTTATCCTTCAGATAAGTCCTTTGGAGTATGTTTAATGAACCCTAAGGAGGAGTGGTTCGGTCCCATTACAGGTCTGTCAATGTTTGTTTAATGAGTCCAAAGATAGAAAAATCGAAGGTTTTTCATGATTATAGAGCTTGGAAAAACACTTAAAAGAGAATTCTCTCAGTTCATTTTTCGTAAAATAGTCCAATGAGATCGAAAAAGAGATAAATTATTGCTCACCAGATGCTTTCTTCAGATACTTTATCGAGCATGAAAATAGTAAGGTCGCTCGGCTATATTTTCATGTTTAGAGAGTCTGAAAAGAGATTAAAGAGGACTCCAGGGGGGTTCCTTTTTTGTATAACCTTGTTGAGCCCAAAAAAGTGATAAAAGTATGCTCGATCACGTTCTCATGTATTTTCAAGCATGAGAATGGAAAAAGACCACGTTTGAGGTTTTATACAAAAACCATGAAAAACAATCAAAACATGCGATGACAAAGAAAAAATACATCCGCATCCCTGTACATGAACATCGAAGTCATTACGCATGCAAAATTTACACTCAAAAGGACATTAGGGTTTAGGCTTTAATCAATAAATAATTATTAAAAATTCAAATAACATGGTAAAAATAAATATAAAGAAATAAAAACTCTTTTTACCATATCATTTTCACTTTTCACTATTTGAGCCCCAAAACCCCTCTTTTTCCCTCAAAGTTTGGTGTCAAATTGCAAGAGTTACGAGCATTCATTCGACGAGTCATCAACGAAAGTGAGGTAGGCTCTTTGTCCTCTACTCTTTCATGGTTTTATTTTGCATTTTCATTGGTTAAAACTCATTTTTTGAATTTGTTTTGTGAGCCCTACTTGTGCTCAGCCATTCTCGCAGGTGGGCTACACGGGACCTGCGAGAATGGGTCATTCTCGCAGGTGAGCTCATAGCAGCCTGCAAGGTTCTCGCACTGTGCCTAAAGGGCACCTGCAAGAACCGCAAAGCACAAAAGTTTTTTAAAAAATTTCTCAATGAAAAAGAACCAATTCATGAATAGAGTTACTAATCCTCTTCTTGTGCTTCTTGTGCTTCTTATGCAGGTAGTTGGCCATAAAAATGGTTCTTGAATGGCGTGAAAGGGAGCATGAAGAAGACAATGCTATTGCCAAAAATCATCCACCCACTATTGCCGCTTTAAGAAACTGTGGTCTTATGAAGTGCTTTCGTATCCCGAGCATGAGGGACCAAGTCAGATTATTAGAGTACCTTGTGCGTATGTGGGATCCCTATCAACATGTATTCCATGTAGGGGTCCACATACTGTCCTTAGACATTGAGGACATTTACTTCTTGACTAGACTGTCACGGCGTGGGTACCACGTGAGCTTGACTAGTAGCAGAGGTGGTGGGCTTCCCATGAGTGAGTACTGTCGCTTACACTGTGTTCCCGAGGCAGAGAGGAAGAAAGGGAAAGTAGCTATTTTGGGAGTGCAGGATTTGACCCTCCGCACTATTTTATTCACCATTGCACGTATGGCTGGGAGCTTCGCTCCTCACATGGTTCTCCAGAGTTACTTTCAGTATGCCATAGAGTGTACTGAACCTCGGGTTTTTAACTGGGCAGATGCAGTGCTTCATAGCATGAAAAGGCAGTTGACCAAATGCAGATGAGGCGACCTGAAGCAATTTGGGTACGGGTCTTTGTTAGTGTGTTTCTTTCTCTAGAGGGTTCCATTACTGAGGCTGCAGGTGAAGTGGAATTTACCGGCTCCCAGGGATCCAAGAATGGTGAGATGGTGTCAGCTCATGGCCTGACACATAGCTGGACCAATTATCAAGTATGATGATACCTTCTTCGACTGGCTGCAACCACAGATGTTGATGGTTGACGATTATTCTTATGCCGGGTTGGATTTTCGAGGAGATCCAGACTTGGTAAGAAGTACACATTTTTTTCCTTTTTAAATGTTTTTGTTAATTTTATCATATTCAAATGTTTTTTATATGTTTGTCCAAATACTAAATACAAAATTTGTTGTTGATGAAATAGATGTGGGACCTTATCAACCTCCTGGTCCTTCTCCCATTCAGAGGCGAGGAGAGGTAGCACCAGTGCCACAATGGGAAGCCGAGGATTATCAAGCAGTGGAACAAAACCTAGAGGGTTTGACAACAGATATTCCAGACATGCCTCTTGGAGAGGTTCCACGACGCGATCAGTGTCATACAGTAGGAGTGTCAGAGTCCATGAGTCGACTGCTTCGTAGAGTTTCCTGGGAAGTTGTGTGTTACCGTGAATGTCATCCATGACATCACTTTGTAGAAGCTATGAGCTTCAGATTTTGACATTTTGGTCTTCGGACAAAACTTTTTGTAAAAAACTCTTTTGATCGTTATATATACAGATGGCTTCTACTGGTTTATCATGTGTTATGAAAATTGATGTGATTGATTTATAAATGATTCAAATGTCTGTCTAATACATAGTTAGCCAATGCATCAGTTAATGTATTTAGACATCTAGGAATATGTCGATATTCAATGTAATCAAAATAACGTTCCAAAAGGCGAATTCACAAATACACCCGTAACAAAGTAGGACTTTGAATAGTATAGACATTACTTAACTATAGTACTACAAGCTGCGAATTGAGTCGCACAACCAAATGATGGATTTCGAGCAAGATAGCATCAAACAATAATTCAATAATGATGCTATACTCTGCAATGTTGTTGGTCGCACGACCAAGACACACACCTCATAAGGAGACAAGTTCGTTTGTAGGGGCGTAAATTGCCCATGTAGCGAAATCAAGGTTCTAAGTACTACAACTAGCGCCATCAACGAAGCCAATATAGGGTAGCGAAGACTCAAACATCTAGAAATCAAACACAACGTCACATAAGGGCAGAGACCAGATAACGACAAAAGCAAGTTATAGTAACACACAAGAAGTATGATACAATAAAAATACAAGTACTCGTGCACAAATAATTTTATGCATAGTACTTCTTCAAGTACAACCCATTCCTGGGTTCACTCAAAGGGATACCATCGTAATCCCTAGTGGAGTCACCAATTTTGTTATCGGACTAATCGATAGGTGCGGACACTAACAGATCTCCCTAGATCTACCTGGATCTAGAACAAAACAGGACAGGACATGACTCTTTCCCTAAGTTTTGACCATTGAATTAGCTAGTAGGAAGGAACAAGTAACATACCTTTGTATCGCTTCCTGGGGTCTTTGTTGCTCCCGCTTCGCTCTGGTTCTCTCATGAAGTCAAGACCAAGATGACACAAACCAACCAAAGTGAAGATAGCAAAATATATTCAACTGTCAACTTATGTGTATGATCAAGGAATTACACAATAAAGTGAGAATAGATTTATGGGAAAGGGACATGCCACTGTATTATATTAATTGAAAGTAAAGATTACAACCTGATCACCTTAATGTCGCAAGCTTCCTTTCGATGGCTCTTGGCTCCAACACACACACTTGCTCAATCCTTGTATGAAGAAGATCAAATCCTCTTGATATACTTGCTAGAGTCTCCAAGCTCCTGTTCAGGCTAAGTCCTTCACACAATTCTAACACCAATTCTCCAATGAATCTTGCTTAACCTTTTCCATGAGAGTTCCCTCAATATATAGGAGAGAATGGGATGGTTACTTGGATAAGATGATCCCACAATATCAGGGAATCCAGTACAAGGATAACCATTTGAATGCCAACACCCATTCTTCTAGAAGATTGCCTTCTAGAACCATCGAGAATTCATCTTTTTCCATGCTTTAGAGAAGGTTCACACTCTAGCTATGTATCACAGTGCGAGAAGTTCTCACCCTAGCTTAAGGCAGCCTATAAGAATGGGTCATTCTCGCACCCTGGTATATTAGCAACCTGGGAACTCTCTTCAAAAGTATGTTTTCTAAGAAGAGATGAATGTCAATTTACTCAAGAGAAAGTTCTTATGAGGAGCATGAGTACACCATCATCAATACACCATCATGATGACCAAAATCATGGGTAACACCCATCTCGATGGAACCCCCTTCAAGAAATCAAATGATTTTTATTAATTGGAATCATTTGACAGAACTTGGTCTTCCCTCTTACATTCCTTTCCAAATCACTGTGCAGGTTTGTGATAGGAATATTCCTAACACTATAATAGATGAAGGTTCTTTTGTTAGAATATTATCCATGAATGATTGGAAAGATTTTGGTTCCCCACAGCTTGCACCTGTGACTCAGAATCTGTTGAAATTTGACAGAAGATTTAGTCAACCTTTAGGGATACTTCCTCAATTTCTGGTTACTTTGGGAGAAAAAATGGTCTATGTTGATGTGATGGTAGTTCACAACCCCTTGGGTTTTAACATGCTCCTCGGGTGAGACTATGTCTATGTTATGAGAGATTTTGTGTCCACTCTGTTTTGAGTGATGTGTTCCCATCACAACAAAAACATAGTAACAATTGACCAACTTTCATTCATTGACCCTCATCTAATGGTCAACCATCCAGCTTCCCTGAATGATCCATACATGCCAGCGATGTCCGCCCCGCCGCAGGTCAATTATGTAATGACCTTCCCCATGAGTTCAACCTCACACGAGAGGGAATCTATCCCTTCTCCTGACTTAGATCCCATATTTGACATGGTCATCTCTTCGATAGGGATATTAGAGCCAGATCCCCCTACCTTTATCAAGGCCATCAACATGTATTCCTTTCGGAGTGTTTTTCTTCCATCTCGTGAAGATCTCCTGGAAGACATGGCTGAAATTTGTCTCTTGACATGTATTCCTTCCAGAGCATTGTCCTCTTGGAAGCCATGATCAAGAAAAGGATGAGAATATTTTTTTCTTCTCTGTGGCAAGCTCGTTAAAAAATGAAATGGAGGTTTTGAGCATAGTTTTTTCTTCTTTGTGGCAATCTCATTGAAAAATGAAACAAAGGTATTGAGCATAGTTCTTTTCGTGTGTCAAGATCGTTAAAAAATGAAATAGTCACCTCTCATATCAAGTCGAGTATTTTCAGTAGATCTCGTAGATGTTGAATCAAGTATTTCGTTAGGTCTCATATTTGAATCTTCCTTTCATCCACCCTTATCTGTTTTCTCCATATAATACAGAAATTAGTGACAACCTCAAAGTCGGTGATTGAAATGAAGCTTGGGGGGGCATGCCTCCAGCATTTGATTATCATTCTGGAGTCAAGCCACTAGCTTCACAAGCTGGGGGCATAGTACCAACCATCCATGGATATCCCTCAAAACCTTTGTGTTATCACATAAGGTTGTCAAGGGCCATAGGTGTGTGTCGATATACCCTAGTCTATAGTCTTTCCCTATCTCTATCCTTTTCACAAGCCATATCTTAAGTTTTTCCCCCTTTGGCTTGTAAATCGTTCTCTATTTTCTCTTGTTCATTTGTGCACCGTGTTTTCCTTAAATATCTTACCCGAGTGAAATCTTGGCCCCAAGCCCCTCTATTTTTATCCAAGGGTGAACTCTCGCATCCTGTGTTTCAATCACTGGTCTCCCTATTTTCTCAACTCATCATTTGAATCCTTGATCATGCAAGCCACAATCATGAACACAAAGCGCATCTTTCTTAACAGTCTGTTTCAGGATTGAAGCATAAGCAAAAGGAAATTTTAATATTTCAATGGCGAAGATTCCAAGAGAAATGCAGATCAGCGACTCACAGGTGTTTAGTAGTGAAAACTTGGATGAAGTATAGTGCTAGATAAAAAGGCCTCGAAGTGAATATGAATCATTTATCTTAAAGGGGATAGGTGGCAGTCGATCCAAGCCTTCAGGGAAATGAGCTTCGAGAGATTTGAAATGAGAAATACTTAGAAGTCTCGAAGAGTTGAAGCCCAAAGTTCTGAAGATCCGAAGCCACCGAAGCATCAAATTTACTGAAGCATCCAAAGTGGCCAAAGGCCTGAAATGGATCTGGGTCGTTGATCAGCAAGAGCCACATGTCATCAGATCCACAGCTCCAGGTAAAAGTGCATGGAAGAGTAAGAGAGATTCGAGCTTTGGTTTTCCTGAAGCCCGGAGACCCGAAGTGGATATCGACCGTCCAAATACAGAATGCCACGCGTCATCATATCTGTCACTTCGAGAGTTTTACTTCGAGAGTTTTAAAATGAGAAAAGCATCAATGACATGAAGCATCGAAGTCTTGAAGACCTGAAGAGTCGAAGTCTCGAAGGCTCCAAAATCCTGAAGACCTGAAGCACCGAAGTCTCGAAGACTCGAAGAATGTGATACACTCGCATGAGGCATGATGCGTGGCACTCTTTCCAGGTCATTCAGTCATGGCCATGTCACCCTCCTTATCATGACACATCAATAGATGTGACATCATATGATGTCATCTAGACCACCCATCAATGGGACATGTGGCATAAATGCATGAGCTCCGTCTAGAGGCCCAAAGCAATCCTCGGTCGTTCAATTCATGAGGACACACGTCAGTATATCGCCAGCTCTGGGTAAAAGCTTTAGGGAGCCCAGGTTTAAGATTTGATTTTACCAAAGCCTAGAGACATGAAAAGCATGGCTCTGGGTAAAAGAACTTGGAAGCCCAAGTTTGAGATTTGATTTTCCTGGAGTTCGGAGACATGAAAAGTGTCTCATCCATTAATCTCAGGGAGCCACACATCATCAGATCCCTAGCCTTAGATGTTTTTCTTTGAGTGAAAATAAGTTTGAGTGTTTATTTTCCCAGAGCCTAGAGAAACAAAGGATATATCATCCATTGATTTAAGAGGATATGTGGTTTTCATCAGTATGGACATGTGGCACACTCATCGGTCATGGCACCAGGCACCTTTTCGACAGTGACATGTGGCACTCAGTCCAGGCAGCCATGGGCATATCATTCACTTCTTTCTTAGTGACATGTGTCACTTCTCTTTCATGACACATCAACATGGTGATGTGAGGCCGCCACATCAGATCATCCTCTGGGAGGTGTTATTGTTCAACGTCAAAATGTAGCATCCCCCTAGGGCACAGTATGGCAGATTCTAAAGTTGGCGGGTGGTTAAGCTTGGTAGTGGCGCTAAATCTATTAGGTGCACCCAGATCTCATATCAGGACCAAATCTATGACCACAATGCATTGTAGGGACACAACATGCTTGGAAGATAATTTTCTTGAGCAATCCCATAATTGAAACCATGGTATGGCGAATGCGTTGCATGGATAAATGTGGTGGGTTGCAAACCCAAAAGCATTATGAACCCAAACCACCTCTGAGCGGCCCTGAAATCACATGTGTATATGGCATCCTATCTGAGAGCAGCATGTGGTCGCTCCCTGAGCATTAACTCGCATTCAATCTCTGAGGAAAGGCATTTAATGAAAGTAGAGTTGGTGGTTGAAACCTCAGCTCACTCCATAAATGGAAGGCATGGAAGGCTCGGCCATTGGGACTGATCCGTCAGCCCGTGGTACCCCTGTGGGCATATTTTCCTGCAAAACCCATGTCGATCTGAGCTCGTGTTTGACAGAGGGGTGAACATTCAGTTTGACTGAAGAACTCGCCGACACAAAGCTTTGATTGTAGTGACCAGGTCACACTCTTGGTAGTGGCATATTGTTCTGAGTATAAATAGATAGTTTTAATTATTTTTTAAGGTCATCAACTGGTTGAGCATAGCTCCCTATATTGTAATGTTTTGTTGCCATAATTGTTCTCTAGTTATGTATCAAATTTGAGCTTTCATGTTAATAGAAGTCAACTTATTTTCATCTCTCTGTAAAAACTGTGCTAAAACACTCGGGCATGGAGGATCCAATCGAGGGTTGTTATGTTGTTGTAATGTAGGTTTGATTACAGTGGTATTGTGACCAATTTTAGTCATCTCCCTTATTATCTTTCTCCCTCTTACACTAAATGGCTCGAGCATGGAGGATCCAGTCGAGTTGTCGTAGCTACATTGTGATGTAGGTTTGATCATCGTGTTGTTGTGACTGTGTTATTTGGACATATTTCAGTGTCTAAAGCTTGTGCTCAAGAGTGATCTTGAGTCTGATTTTTTCTTCTCCAAGATTCTTGAAATCCTAATGCTCATAGCAGTCTTGTTCACCTTTCTCACTAAGTCTTCCCTGTACTCACACTTGAACTCAATTCACTGACTGAAGTTAATGTGGCCCTCACTTCCCTGTGCATTTCTTGTCCAGTTTTGTTTTGAAAATAATTCATATATTGAGTTTTGTCCATTGACCTCCACTCATATAAAACCAACATCCACCAAAAAATATGATGAGTATTGGGCTTATCCTCCTGCAATCTGAGGGTGACTCTCAGTGCTAACATTCATGGAACCATTGTCAGGGAATAAATTCAAGACATTTCCTTGGGATATAATGACAAAGAAGTTATGATTTTGAAGGTGCATCAGATATCAGTATCGTTGAAGATTGCAACTTGCACCTAGAGACTCCATTGTTTCAGTTGTGGCTCCTAAAAGCAGACACACGAGGTCTACTCTGTTAGGATATTTAGACACTTAGGAGTTAGTTAAGATCTACTTGGTCTAATATGTCGTTAGGTAAAAGTGTGTTTCTTTAGTATGCATTAGTATTCATTTGTAGTTAGGCAATCTGATGGTCACGATATATTCCCGACATAGAGTAATCTGACGGTTCATACTCTCCTCGATCTTAATGACCATTGATCCATGGATTAACACTCGATTGGTCCATGATCTCTATTTAAAGAGCATGGAGGTTCATTTGCTGATGATCGATTGTGATAAACTCTCTTGTAAAATCTCTCTGTAATCTTTTTTCTTTGCATTAATAAACTGCTCCAAGTGGCCGCGTTGGCTAGGGCCGTGGATGTTTCCCCATAAGGGGTTTTACCACGTGAAAACATCGATGTGTTGATCTTTGATCTGGTTATGTGAGTGGTTACTGAAGGTGTTCATCCTCTGTTGGAATACCTGTGTTGTCGAACATGGAATCAGATCCTGTTTGAAGACCCGCTCCTGTTGTAGATCGAGATCGTGAAGCCGAGTTGCCTCATCTCCATTTTTTGGAATTCTTGTACATTTCTGGGCTGAAAGGACTATTCCATTGCGTCCGAAGCACTCTTTTCATTCAGGAACACTTTTTGTTTCACTCGAAAAGGTTTCCGTTTTCCCAAGATACGGCCATTACAGTCAGAATCCGGAGGGATAAAGTCTGAATACGCATTTTTAAATTTTTGCAAAGTTTTGATTTTATTTCGGTTTGTATTTTATTTTTTTCGGGCTGCTACTCTTTTAGATATGCATATGCTCTTTGACCCGTGCCTTGTGCGATCTCAGCAAATCAGAAACAGATAGGAAAAGGTGCATCTTCCGGGTAAGCTAACCGAGATCTAACCCTTGTTGTCATCGAGAAGCGAATTTTTTTTCTTGTGTGAAAAGAGTTTTTTTTGGAGCATGCTCTCCAAGGCCGTCTTCAACAACAACAACAACAAAAAAAACAACAACAACCCCAATCCTCCTTCTGAACATTACAATATGTTTTGCTAGACCAGTTGGTTAAAACTTGCCTTATTAAGTAAGAGGTCTTGAGTTCAAGTCTCTCTTTTGTTACTTTTTTTGAAAAAGTTCATGCTAAA
>ML793864.1:584368-609032 GCA_009831015.1 Picea engelmannii | reverse complement strand
TCTTTGCATTAATAAACTGCTCCAAGTGGTCGCATTGGCTGGGGCCGTGGATGTTTCCCCGTAGGGGTTTTACCATGTGAAAACATCGGTGTGTTGATCTTTGATCTGGTTATGTGAGTGGTTACTGAAGGTGTTCGTCCTCTGTTGGAATACCTGTGTTGTCGAACATACTCCATAGCTGCCTCTAGCTACACCTAAAGTTGACCCAGAGAAGATTATCAAGAAAGGAAATCTTTCTCGAGAAGGCTTTAGTTGTTGTCCCAGATTGAAAAGATCCCTGGGAGAATGATAATGACTAGATATGGTCTTTGATGGTGAACAAAGAACAGACACTTTCAAACTGCATATCATTCACCTAGAGACTCCATGTTTAAAGAGTCCAGTGGTGACTCCTCAGTTTTAAGAAGTCATATTTTCAGATGGAATCCATTTTGGCTCAAAGCTTTGCTCCTTTTAATTTCTCTATAGTTCCTAGTTTTCCAAATGTTGTTCCTACTATCGATGAATGGGGCGATTTTTTGCCCATATTTAGAGAACATGGAGATGACAACATGTCTGAGCATCTTCGTGAGTTTCATGAACTTGTGCATCAGTGGGAGATACATCATGAGGATGTATTATTGAATATGTTCATGTTCTCATTAGTGGGAGATGCTCATGAGTGGTATCACTCCTTTCCCCCTGGTAGCATCTCGACCCTGGAGCAGTTTCATGCAGCTTTCAATATTCACTTTCAAAGGTATTATTCCTCTGAGTTAATTTGTCATAACTATTGTGAGGAGTATAGAGATGACATTCAAGACAGAGTTCGTTTTGCGAAATTTGTGAGGATGAGGGACATCCCCCGGAGGAGCTGATGGAGCTGATACGATTACTTTCTGCAAGAATAGAGGAATTAAAGGAATATTTTGCTCGTCGCTCTTACGAAGAAAATGCAGAGGATATTCTGGACCTGGAAACAAATGTTCTTGGCAGCCCTGGTTATGATGAAGAAGTGATGTCGGATACTGACAAGGAACAAACGAATTTTGATGGGCATCCCAACGAAGATGATGAAGAGCAGAGCTTCTCCATGGTTCCTATTTATGGTGATTGTGAAACTAATCCTTGGGAGAGCCATGAAGGAGAAAGAGGGGAGCCACATCTCTCGGCTATATTGGCTCTGATATTTTCCCCTTTCAATTTCTCAGCCATAGCAGGTTGTCCACATCCAGTGCCTGATAGAGATGAATGGGATGACTATATTCCAAGATTCAAAGGAAGCAAGCATGATGATCCCGATAAGCACTTATTAAAATTTCATGTATGCATGCTTGAGCACGACTTCTTTCACAAGGATGTCTGGATCAAGATGTTCATATTTTCTTTAGAGGAAGATGCTCTTGACTAGTAGTGTCTATCTCGCAATGCTGCTAGTATCCATTCTTTGAAGGATTTTCACAATCCTTTTAATTTGTATTATGAGAATATTTAACCGGCTCATATTATTTTTGATGACTGTTGTAAAAATTTGGCACTCCACATTCTTCATATGATAGATTTTTCCTCATGTGATGATTTTGGTAAAGATCTTATTGAGAGAGAAAGCGGGGATAAAAGTGAGTATCTTGCAAATACGTATGAAAACTTTTCTCTCACTATTTCCCAAGAAGAAGTCCTTCTAGATATGATTGATGATGTTGATGATGGCATAGATATGGATGCATTATTTTCCACCCCTAGTGCGCCTGTTGTCTCAGTTTTAAAAGAAGAAATGGTTGAAGAAAAGAATCAAGAGATTGTTTTTTTTTCTTTGCAAGATAAAAGAGTTCTGCGCTCACCGACCTCTGATGAGTATTCAGAAGAAGAAAGCATAGGATGCCAATATTCTTATGCAAGTGAAATCTCCTACCAAGAACAACATGATAGAAATAAAGATCCATCCATGGATATACACGAAGAGACTTCTTTCTCTCAGCTAGCAGATGTTATCGGAGCAGAAAAAGGAGAGATGGAGGAGCTAAATGTGTAGTTTATCTCCTGTCTTGAACCTGTAAATGAGAAAATATCACCTGGGATCAACCAACCCACATCATTCCTCTACCCACCTATACACTCTAAGGACATCGAACGATGGGTGAGTAATGATGAAGTGTAGGAGGTATTTTCTTACCAGTTGAGTTTTCCTGATTATAAATGTTTTGACCCTATGTGGTTGTATTTAGAGCTGTGCTATCCATAAGCATTGGAGCCTGCATAATTATTCATTTTATCATCATTTGGGGGTATTGTCAGTGTTCCAAGACATGTTTTATTTATGTTTTCATACTTCCATTGCCTTTTGTGGATAATTTGCAGTGAAGAAAAGGATCATATTACCACTCAGTCTGGGTGGCTATGGTGGAAGTTTTCTTTCACCTAGCGCTTGGTAAAAATCAGTTATCTTAGGATTGTACATAAATAATATCTGTATGGAGCCCATGTGTTTTTTTTCATTTTTAAGTAGTGTAGTGTACATATCTCCCTGTTTTCTTTAGCGTTGTTTTGAGCTAGACTCCATATCCCAACAACTAAGGCACTGGAATTGCTCGTTTTTGGATGCTCGCAGGGAGCATGTCATCCCCTATGGATCCAAATGTTATCACATAAGGTTTTCAAGGGCCATAGGTGTGTATCAATATACCTGAGTCTGTATTCTTTCCTTGTCTCTATCCTTTTTGCAGGCTAAATCTTAAGTTTTTCCCCCTTCGACTTGTAAATCCTTCTATGTTTTCCCTTGTTCGTTTGTGCACCTTGGTTTTCCTTAAATATCTTACTCGAGTGAAATCTTGGACCTAACCCCCTCTTTTTTTCCCCAAGGGTGAGCTCTCACATCTTGTGTTTTAGTCACTGGCCTCCCTATTTTCTCAACTCACCATCTGAATCCTTGATCATGCAAGTCACAACCATGAACATAAAGCGCAACTTTATTAACAAATTGTTTCAGGATTGAAGCATAAGCAGAAGGAAATTTTAATATTTCAATGGCGAAGACTCCAAGGGAAATCCATATCAGCAACTCATGGGTGTTTGGGAGTGCAAACTTGCGTGAAGTATAGTGCCAGAGTAAAAGGCCCTGAAGTGAATATGAACCATTGATCTTAAAGGGGACATGTGGTAATCGATCCAAGCCTTCAGGGAAATGAGATTCGGGATATTTTAAATGAGAAATAATTAGAAATAACAAAGAGATGAATCCTGAAGTCCCGAATAGTTGAAGTCGCTGAAGCGTTGAATTTGTTGAAGCTGTCGAAGTGGTCGAAAGCCCGAAATCCTGAAGGCCTGAAATGGATCTGAGTCATTGATCAACAATATCCACATGTCATCAAATCCACATCTTTGAGTAAAAATGCATGGAAGAGTAAGCGATATTTAGGCTTTGGTTTTCCCAGAGCCTAGAGACCCAAAGTGGATCTCGGCCACCCAAATCCAGAATGCCACGCGTCATCAGATCTATCACTCTGGGAGTTTTGCTTCAGGATTTTTAAAATGAGAAAAGCATCGAAGTCCCAAAGACCCAAAGAGATGAAGTATCTAAGGCCCCAAAATCCTCAAGACCTGAAGCATCAAAGTCCTGAAGACCCAAAGCATGTGATACACTCTCATCATACATGACACGTGGAACTCTTTCCAGGTCATTTGGTCGTGGCCATGTCACCCTCCTTATCATGAAACATCAATAGACATGACATGTGGCATAAATCTATGAGCTCCAGCTAAAGGCCCGAAGTAGTCCTCAGTCATTCGATTCATGAGGACACGCGTTAGTATATCACCAGCGCCAGGTAAAATCTTTGGGGAGCCCAGGTTTGAGATTTGATTTTCCCAAAGCCCGGAGACACGAAGGGATTTCATCTGTTGATCTCTAGAGGGACAGGAATCATCAGAACCATGGCTCTGAGTAATATTACTTGGAAGCCCAGGTTTGAGATTTGATTTTCCCGGAGTCCGAAGACCCGAAAAGTGTCTCAGCCATTGATATCAGGGAGCCACAAGTCATCAGATCCCTAGCCCTAGATGCTTTGCTTCGAGTGAAAATAAGTTTGAGTGTTGATTTTCCTGTATTCTGGAGACTCGAAGGAGATATTAGTCATCAATTTAAGAGGATACATGGAAGTCATTAGTATCGACATTTGGCGCACTCGTTGGTCATGGAACTAGGCACCTTTTCGGTAGTGACATGTGGCACTCAGTCTAGGAAGTTGTGGGCATATCATTCACTTATTTCTTAGTGACACATGTCACTTCTCTTTCATGACACATCAGCATGGTAATGTGAGGCTGCCACGTTAGATCATCCTCTAGGAGGTGTTATTGTTCAACGTCAAAAAGTAGTCTCCCCCCCCCAAGTCACAGTCTGGTGGATTCTAAAGTTGTGTTGATGAGCGTAAGTGACACACTTTGAACTGTGTTAGCACCAGAAGTCACTTTTGGATTGTTGCAGAAGTAATACCACTACCCATCAATATTGTATGCCACATGTTGGTTATAAAAAGGTCAAATGGGGTTAATCTCAAGAAAATATATCTTAAATCATGAGATTGGACTGATATGCACAAGAAGGTGAGGTCTGGTTTAATTCAGTCAGTAGGTTGTAGTAAGGATGAGTAGGAGGAAGACTTCATAAAATAATGTAGAGGTCTTCCATGAACACCAGGATTTCCAGGAGCCTAAGTAAGAAAAACTTAGACACAAGGTCATCTTGAATTCAAATTTCAAAGGAACTGAAAGAAATTATAACAACACTATAATAAAAATTTCATCACAATACAGTCACAATAATTCACGTGAATCATACAACCATGAACTCTTTCAGTAATGGAGGAAAATGAGAGGGAGAAAGAAAATAGACTGTCATTAAACAATAAATCTCAGGTTACAAAGCATAACCAGAGAACCAGAGTGTTCATTAAAAATTTACAATACATGAGATTTTCTCTACCATTGACACTAACAAAATATCAAAACTAAGTATTTATACTTAGAGGACTGTCACCACCAGGAGTGTGACCTTGCTATCATAATCAAATCTTCACATCTGCGTCTTCTTTTTTCAAGCTACACTTTCATTCCTCTGTCAGACGCAAGATCAGATGAGTATGGGCTTCATAATAAAATCCATGACAAGGAACTTTCCGCTGACAGTATGCCCTCCGTGGCCAGATTTTCCATGATTTCCATTTATGTGGTGAAACAAGGTTTCAAAAACCTTCCCCATTTTCATCAACTACTTTCATCGGGATCAGGGTGAGGCCTAACACCCATGAATGTTCCAGGTGAACTCACGGCTCTTTGAGTCAATTCTGGCACCTCAAGGTTACACAGATCTTTCTACATGACCAACTCGGGCACTTTGATCCTTTATGCAACTTCTTTTTATCTGATCCTAGGCTGTGATCATGGGCCTAACTCTTAGGTGCATCGTGATTTCATGTTTTGCAAGTTCATTTTGTGCCACATGCTCAAACCATCCAGGTCACGAAATCATGATCCCTCAGATCGGATGACATGCATCCCTCTGAAATGGATGGCCCATGTTAACATCGACATTTCAGGACCTTTGGTTGTTTTCATTTCTCACTTCATCTCCCCGAAATGACTTTCTACATGTTGATCCTTCACCATGCATCCTTCCTCACACCAATGGCTAGGATTGACCTTGCAACTTCGGACCTCTGTTCGATGCTAAATTTGGTGTAAATATATGATCTCTATCACTTGATGGTTGTCGATCCAATCTTCCTGATGGATCTCTGCCATCGAAATTTGATCTTTCTCGCTTAGTTGATTTGAGTTGATAGTAGACTACATCAAGTGTTGCGCCTGATTCTCACGAATGCGGCCTGTGTAGTTTACTTGAATGACTGGATGAGGGCTCAGGAAAATGAAATATCATGGACAGAGAAGAAGAGGGGAATGGTTGGCCTACGAGAAAACTAGAAGGATGAAGACCGACACTTATCGGGCAGGCAAAGAAGAAAACTATAAGTTGAAAGGAAAAACCTTACGATTGGGTCTCCAAAAGGAGGAGAGACAGGCAAAAATAAAGACCTAGGTAGAAATCATGGACTCACAAGACCTTGAAAAGTTTATGTGATAATGTTTGGCTCCACAGGGGATGGCATGCTCCTTGTGAGCTCCCAAGAACAATCAGTTCCAGTGTCTTATCCATTGGGCTATGGATTCTCCTATCAAAACAAAATAAACATAAAACATGAATGATATTTACAATGGTAAGAAGCTGGTTGCGGTTTTAAACAAAAAATATTTTTAGGAAGTGCCCATTTACAGGGCCACGAAAGACCTCATCTCCCTCTAAATCTTGCAACCTGTAAGTGTTATTTGGGATCTTCTCATATATTTGGAAGGGGCCGATCCAAAGGGATAAAATTTTTCTATGCTTGCCCTTGTCTTGTCTGGGTGCATCCTACTTGAGTACTAGATCTCCCAACTAGAAATCCTCTTTAATTCCTTTCCTGTCAAAATCCTGCTTGATTTTCTCTTGATGATCATGTGCTCTTCCCATCACCTGCTCTCTAGTCTATTGTACTTCTACCAGCTGATGAATTCTCTTAATCATGTCATCAGGCTCTCCTTGTTGGTCTTGAAATAATTCCACCACAGGCAGGGAAAGTTGAGGAGGAAAGACTGCTTCAGTTCCATAAATGAGTTGGAAAGGAGAGAGACCCAATGACCTCTTTGTTGTCACTCTATCATCCCATAGAGAAAATTTGAGCTTTGAATACTGCTTTCGTGTTATCCTCTAACAATATTTTGATGATATTGATCAGGATTTTGTTAGAGGACTTTGCCAGTCCATTTCCTTGGGGGTAATAGGGGGTAGAGTGGATCAACATGACTCTGAACAACTCACAAAACTTGACCAGTGGTTCAACCTTGAAGGATGTCACATTATCAGTGATGATTTTGTTCAGGCAACCAAATCTTTCTATGATGTCTTCAAGAAAACCAATGATTACAATGTGAGAAGCAATCCTTGTGGGGATAGCTTCTATCCATTTGGTGAAGTAGTCTGTTGCATTTAAGATCCATCTTTGTTGAATTCTTGAATCAAGATGGATTTCCCCAATGAATTCAATACCCCACTGTTGGAAAGGTCCTGAAGCCACCATAGGCTTCAATGGAAAAGACTTGATTTGCTACTTTCCAGAGAATTTCTGACATTTGATACAAGCCCTGACTTTTGCACAGACATCAGTGAATAGAGTAGGCCAGTAGTACCCATCCCTGAGAAATTTGTAGGCTGTGTTTTTCCAGAAATTATGTCCCCCACATAGGTTGTCATGAAAATCAAATATAATTTTTTGAGCTTCCTGTGGGTCTAAACATTTCAGAAGCACTCCTAGAGGGTCCTTCCAATATAGAATCTGGTCAATAAGGCAATATCTGATTATTTTGAGCTTTAAATATCTTTCCTTTCTCCTTCCCATACCATCTGGAGGTTGCAACTCCTACAGAAAATATATAATATCTTTGTACCAAGTTCATTATGCTAATGGAGGGTTGTCCCAAGGACTTTTATCAAACGCTTTAGCCTTCTAGTTTTGTGAGAAAGTGTTGATGAAGTTAACCTCCAAATATTTACAATTAGATTCAACCAATAGCTTGGCTAAACCCTAGCCTTTAACTAATTTGGTGGGTTTTATTTCCAGGTCAAACTCAAGGATTTTGGCAATCCACTTGCTCCTTCTCCCATCTATGTCAGGCTGGATGAGAATTTCCTTCACAGAAGCTGAAGGAACATATGCAATGATCTTTGAATGTAACACATAGATTCTGAAATATTTAAGAGCTTTCACCAAGGCATAAGCCTGCTTCTCCATGATGTCATATCTAACCTCTTCATCTCTTAGCACTCTGCTGAAAAAGGAAATAGGCTGCTCCAACCCTGCATCATTCTTTTGTAGTAAGACAATGGCCACTGTATCAAATGAAGCAAAGGAAAAAATCAGAAAATCCTTGGAATAATCAAAACTGACTAGCACAAGTGCTTCAGTAAGTGCCTTTTTAATTTGATTCAAGGATTCTCTAGATTCGGTAGTCCATTTTACTTCATTCCCCTTCCTGAGCATGGTTGTGATATGCTTCACCAATTCATCAAAATTTGAAACAAACCTTCTTAAGAAATTGATTTTTCCCAGGAAGGACTAAATTTCTTTCTTGGATATGGGAAGTGATAAGGCTTGAATAGCTTCTACTTTTCTTGAATCAATCCTGACCCCCTCAGCAGATACAATGTGTCCCAAAAATTTTCCCTCCTTCATGGAAAATAAGGACTTCCTAGGATTTAGGGAGAGACCAATTGTTTTTCATTTCAAGAAAACCTTTCTCAGATGTTGACAATGTTCTTTATCAGATTTGGAAAAGACCGTTATGTCATCCAAATAGATGACCACAAATTTGTCTCTTTCTCCAATGAAGGCGATGTCCATGGCTCATTGGAAGATTGCTCATGCGTTCATCAATCCAAAGTGTATTTCGGCATACATTAATGTGCCCCAAGGAGTGGTGAATGTTGTCTTTTCTCTGTCTTCAGGTAGGAAAGAGATCTGGTTGTAGCCAGAAAATCCATCAATCATGGAAATCCTGGATGCACCTGTCACCTTCTGCAACATGTGTTCCATCTTTGGCAAAAGGTAATTGTCCTTCTTATAGCTTCTGTTTAGATTTATAAAATCAATGCACAACCTGATTTCTCCATTTTTCTTTCTCACTGGGACCAAGTTGGCCACCCATTCATAATATCTCAAAGGGACAATGACTTGGGCATCCAAAAGCTTCTTTACCTCCCTTTCCATAATAGGCAGCAACATAGGATTTATTTGTCTTAATGTTTTTCTAAATGGTTTGGCCTCCTCTCTCAATGGGATCTTATGCTCAATGACAGTTGTGTCATATGTTCTGAGGTCTTCATAGGTCCAAGCAAATACATCAGTGAATTCCTTTAATAATTCATCATATTGGGTCCTCTACTCCCTTGACAGGTTTCTTGATAGATTGATGAATTTTGGATCCTCCTCTGTGCCAATATCTCACTCAGATACCTTAACATCCTCAGCTGGGACATTAAACTTTACTGGCACATCATTCCCATCAAACAATCTTTCTAAAGGAACTAGTCCCTTTGGAATGTGGTTTCTAGGAAGCTGAACAATATGGTGATTAGCAATTTTATTCAAAAATATTTCAGGGGGAGGGTCACTTTCAGAATCATGCTCCTGATCAATATGTACTACATAGAACTTATCAATTGACTCAAGAAACCTTTTGATCTCAAGATCATCCTTGAACACCTTCCAATGCTTGATATTATCAGGTACAGAGGGCCTATATCTAATATCAACATCATACTTGAGCTTAGGTGGCAATGGGACCTTGAACTGGCTCACTGAAACAACCAAAGAATCAGCCATGGTATTTTCCTCTCTTGGAATAAATGAAATATTGAAGGTTGAGAAGAAGTTTTAGACCAAATCCCACACCTCATTTATGTAATTATTGAGTCGAGGGTGCTTGTATTGATAAACATTTTTTACCTGGTGAACAATTAGTTCAACATCTCCAAATACTACTAGTTCTTCAATTCCCATGTCTTTCGCAGCCCTCAAACCCAAAACAAGAGACTTGTATTCTGCCACATTATTGGTAGTTTCAAAATATAACTTGTATGATAGGGATATGTCTTCTTGACAAGGTGATACAAAAACTACTCCGGTACAAACACCTTCCCTAGAAGAGGCTCCGTCGAAGAACATCTTCCACACAGAATTAGTTGGGGGAGGTATTTCATGAGAAGAAATGGGTTTATTTCTGATTTCAAGAGGAGTTTTGGGAGCATCAATGAGTTGTAACAAAATAGATCCCAAATCTGTGTTGAGTGCAAATATAGGATGATTGGTGGGGTCTGCTTCATCACTAATAATGTATTCCAACTGAGCTTCTCTGCACAGTCTCCTATGCTCCCCTCCAAACACTGGAATGGTAGTATATGTGAGGTCCATTTGCAAGGTTCCCCCAAGTATTTTTATCCAAGATCTTGAAAAGAGCATGCCAAACTTGGGAGGAACATCAGCCACCATGATATCCATGAACACGCTCTTTATGGGAAGATGAAAAAAGGTCACAACCATATCTTTAATGACCCCAAGACATTGCACTCTCCTTGAATCAAAAGAGTACAAATCATTATAACCCTTTGTGATTTCTAGCATGAGTTCTTCCATGACAATTTTGGGCATGAGATTATGAGACGCCCCTGAATCCATCAGGAAATTATGCATCACCTTATCATGTATATTCAGGGATGTATATAAGGGAGCGGACGAATCATCTCTATCTTCTACCATAGGACCTAAGATGACTATTGTCATTTCATCTTGAATATTTACTGAGTCTATGGAATGGAAAGATGGCTCAGACTGCAACAACTTGGAGAGGGATTTTTTGAAATCTTCATGCTTAATTAGCTCTGAAAGGGGCACAGGGATTCTAATATTTTGAATTTCATGCTCAAAAATAAAAGAGGAGAGGGGCTTCATAACTTCTCTCACTTATGGGATAGGGTCTTTGGGTATTGGTGAGGGGTTCTGAGCTTTCTTTTCTTTATTGATGTCTGTTGCATATTTAGCAGGTTTCTCTGCTCTGGGAGTTGGATCAGGGACATCAGACTTCTCTTATTTATTCTTATATCGAAGGTTGTATTTGTTGGTACCATTATTTTCCTTCTCCCCCTTACTCAACTCATTTATTTGATTGTTTATAAGGGACTCCTCATATGTGGATTGAGTTAAATGGGGAAAAGGGGAGGTGTATCCAATGCAATGAATTTCAAAGCCAAGCTCTTCATCTTCCCTCTCTTCATCAGCAACTAGGTTATTTTGGAGAGGTGTTTGGATTTTTTGATCATCCCTCTCTCTATTTTTGGGCTCTCTCAGGAGTATTTGAGGGGCATTGTTTGGTATTCTGAAGTTGGCTTTGTTATCAGAACTTTGGATATTCTTATAACCTTGCTTCCCTTCGAATTTCAACTTTTCCATTTCCGCAAATAAGGACTTTATCATCTTGGTCAATTCATCTACTTGAGGGTGGGATGCTAAAGAACCAGAGGTTGAGGCCTCAGATCTCCCCCTTCCTCTATCTTTATCAGCTTTATTTCTAAGTTGGTTAACTGCTAACACATTGGATTCTACTTCCAGGGTTGCATCTTGCATAAGAGCCAAGGAGGTATCTGTTAGGGTCCTAACCCGCACATAGGTAGAGAAATATATTTAGATGTAATAAAGGTCAATATTAATAAGGCCTTTCAATAAAATAGAATAAGGTGGATGTAAGAAGACCTAATAGAATCTTCCACTTCTAGAAGGATCTTCCTCTAGATGCTTCTCTTGATAGACATATTTAGTATAAATAAGGGTCGAGGGTATGAAAACCCTATCTTGGAGATTATTGTAACAGAGCATTGCTTGACTGGAGGTTTCCCCCTCGAAGAGGCCTGTGAACATTGCTTTTTGAATCAAAGTATTATTTCTATTGTTGTCCTTATATCATTTCTATGTTATTGTGGAGATTATGCTGGTTATATTATTATTATTCTGCCATTTCTAGCATTTTATTTCTGTTCTGCATACTTTTTATATCTGGTATATTACAAGTGGTATCAGAGCACTTTCCTTGGCAGAAATTGTGGGCATTTTTTTTTCAGGGTAGAGACATATTTCGGCATATTTAAGCCACAAAGATATATCATTATGCGCATAAACCCACGGTTGATGGATTCATACACGCAGGAAATACAAGTGGTTCTTAAGCGCACATTTGTTGGCCACACTTGTAACCCCTATCGGTACCCCTTCGAGTGGTAGTGCATCAGACAACACCTGTGTATGGATCGACCTAGATTTCCTGAAGCCCTCTTTAGATAAACTGATCGCCCGCCTGACTGTTATAGTGCCACTGAGAACAACACTTGGGAAGATACTCTCTAGTACCTAGGTAGTCAGGTAGTACAACTAAGGGTATGGTCTATCCTCCTTAGTTAGTACCTTGAGATATTGGGCCGAGTACTATTGTTGGACCCCGCATGTATATCAGAGAGCTATAGCATAGGGAAAACCCTTCTCTATAGAACCCTTGAATACCTAACCCTTGGGGAACAGACAAGATCTATTTTCATGCAACTGTGTTCGGGTTGCCAAGTAAATACACATTTCTTTTTAGTTAAGCATTTAGGGATTTCATCACTGTAGTATTCTTTAGACTGGAGTATAACTCTGCAGGTGTAGAAAAAAAAGTCTGGAAATTTTTTCACCATTATTTGAGACCTATTCCATTGGATTCATCTCTTCTCCCTTATCACATTCATCCATATCATGTTTTGGAAAAATTTGCGACCCCACCCACCCCTTTTCAATTCACCCATCCTCATGGCCCATACCCATAGCTAAGACCTGGAATCTCTCTTCAACACCTTGCAATCTGGTTTCCTCGAGACCCAAAAAGAAGTGAAACAACTCAGTGCCACTGTTTCCTCCATCGATACATTCATCAATACAACCATCCAGTCCTCAATGGAGGAAGTAAAACAAGAACTGACCACCCAACTTGAATCTATCTTTGCATCACTCTGCACCAAACTGAAGATCCCTATAGATGACCCTTTCTTTGATGCACCTCCAAATACTGAAGGTGAACATTCCTCCCATTCCAATACCTTTTAGCACCATCACTTTCAATGTGACCTACGCCTTCCATGGGTGGATGTGACCAAATTTGATGGCTCAGACCCCACTAGTTGGGTCACCCAAATGGAACATTATTTCTCTTTATATGGAATTACAGATGACTTGGCCAAACTCCGATATGGTGTTCTCCGTCTAGATCAAGAACGTTGGCAATGGTGGCAATGGAGAAAAACTTCATGTCAAGGGTATATTGCTTGGACCCAATTTGTGAATGAGCTTTATGAACGCTTTGACACTGACACCAACCATTTGGGTTGTTTGAAAAAGTTGAAACAATTAGGAACAGTAGAAGACTTCATAGCTGCCTTTGAGCACCTGGCTTTTTGAACAGAGGGCATGACTGATGCTTTCTTTCGAGAGTGTTTTATCAGTGGCCTCAAGGATGAGATTTGGGACCATGTCCTCATGGCTCGACCTTTGAGTTGGGTGGAGGCTACTAAAAAATCTAAAGAAGCACAACAGGTTGTATCCTCTCAAAACCATAAACCCTCCTTTATCCCTCGCCCTAAACTCATAAATCCCACTACTCTCTCCACCCCATTAAAGATCCAAAAATTGACCATGGATGAAATGGCTGAACACCAACTCAAAGGCCTTTGTTATAATTGTGATGAAAAATATTTCCCGGGCCACAAGTGTAAGGAACAAAAGCTTTTTATGGCCATATCTGAGGATATTTCGGAAGAGAATGTTGAAACTCCCCTTGTGCCTGAGTCACCTGAAATCAATGACATAACCCCTCCCTTAGACCCTCTCGAAGTGGAACTGATCATTTCCCTCAATGCTCCCAATGGCTTCTCCACCCCCCAAACCCTCAAATTAATCAGTTACATCAAGCATCGAAAGGTCATCATTCTGGTTGATAGTGGAAGCACCCATAATTTTATTCATCGTCTCATTGCCCAAGAAACTCATTGCTACATCCATGCCATCAACAATTTCCAAATCATGGTTGCCAATGGTGGTTCCATGAAATGTGGAGGGCACTGTGAAAATGTGCATCTCCAAATCGGTGACTACCACCTAAAATCCCATATGTTTTCTATCGACATGGGTGGTTGTGACATTGTGTTGGGTGCAGATTGGCTAAGGACTTTCGGTCCCATTCTCATGGATTTTAAGGAATTAACCATGAAATTCGACCAGGAAGGCCACCAATATAAATTCCAAGGCATCATTGTTGGTTCACCTGAGGTCATTAGTTCCCATCACATGGCAAAGCTTCTAAAAAAAGGTCATTCTGGTGTCATTACCCAATTCCATGCCATACAAGAAACAGAGACACTCCCGGTGTCGCAAGACCTCCAAGCCCTCCTTTATAAACATCAAATGGTATTTTCCACTCCCCAAGGACTCCCTCCTTCCCATGGTGTTCATGATCATTTCATTCCCCTTGTACCCGGAAGCCTTCCTCCCAATATCTTTCCGTATCACCACCGCTTTTCACAAAAAAATGAAATTGAGAAAATGATCCAGGAACTCCTTAATGTAGGTGTTATCCACCCTAGTACGAGCCCTTACTCTTCTCCTATAATCATGGTCCTAAATAAAGAAGGTTCTTGGAGAATTTGTCATGACTTTCGTGCCCTCAACAAACTGACCATTAAAGACAAATTTCCCATTCCTATCATTGATGACCTCCTGTATGAATTGAGTGGCGCCCAATTCTTTACTAAACTTGATATTTGCTCGAGCTATCACCAAATATGTATGAAAGAGGTAGACATTACCAAGATGGCCTTTCGAGCTCATGAGGGCCACTATGAGTTTTTGGTCATGCACTTTGGCTTGTGTAATGCCCCCTCCACCTTCCAAAGCCTTTTCTCTGTCATTTTGTATTAGTTTTCTTTGATGACATCCTCATCTATATCAAAACCTGTACAGACCATCTTACTCATGTGGATCGAGTTCTCCATCTACTCTCTCAACACCAACTTTTCCTGAAATAGTCTAAATGTGCTTTTGGTGCCTCAGAAGTAGAATACTTGGGTCATCTGGTTGGCAAGGATGGCATCAAGGTGGATGCGGAAAATATTGAAGCTATGCAAGACTAGTTGCACCCAAAGACTCTCAAAAGATTGCATGGATTTCTGGGCTTAACAGGTTATTATTGCAAGTTTATTAAGAATTATGGAAAGATTACAACACCTCTCACTAGTCTCCTCAAAAAGAACTCTTTCACTTGGACTCCAGCTTCTGCTCAAGCTTTCCAAACCTTGAAGATGGCCATGTGCACCACTCCGGTTCTGGCCCTTCCTGATTTCACAAAGACCTTTGTGTTGGAATGTGATGCCTCAGGGAAAGGAATCAGTGTTGTCCTTATGCAAGAGGGTCGACCTTTGGCCTTCACTAGCAAACAACTATCTAAAAGGAATCTAGGAAAACCCATCTATGAAAAGGAAATGTTGTCTATTCTTCATGTCGTTGATCTGTGGCACCCTTATCTCTTGGGGCAATGTTTCCAAATTAAGACAGACCATCAAAGTCTCAAGTACTTTCTGGAACAACACATTTCCTCCCCGAAGAAACAAAAATGGGTGACTAAACTCTTTGGATATGATTATGAGATCATTTACAAGAAAGGCAAAGACAATGTGGTGGTGGATGCACTATCCTAAAAAATTGAAGAAGAAGGATCCCTTTTTTCTCTTTCCTTCATTGTACCAGATTGGCTCCAAGCTGTTCGCCAGGAATGGCTACAAGATCCCAAAAGTTCGCATCTAATCCAACAATTGCAAACCAATGCTCCATCTCCCCCAGGGTACTCTTGGCTCTAGGATGAGCTTTGATACAAAGGCCATTTGTATTTAAGTAAACAATCAAATCTTAAATCCATGGTACTTTCTGAGCTTCATGCTACACCCATAGCGGGGCACTCTGGGTTCACCAAAACCTATGACAAGGTCAAAGATTCTTTTTTTTGTGATGGTATGAAACAAGACATCCATAATTTTGTCGCTGAATGTGATGTGTGTTAACGCAACAAGGGAGAAACAGTCAAATCTCCAAGCACACTACAACTGCTTCCGATTCCACCTGCTATTTGGAAGGATATCTCTATGGACTTTATTACCATCTTACCTAAATCAGGAAATAAATCAGTCATAATGGTGGTTGTGGATCTCCTTTCCAAGTATTATCATTTCTATGCTCTTCAACACCCATTTACTGCATCCACGGTGGCTCAAATTTTCATGGACTAGGCCTTCAAGCTTCATGGTATGCCACACTCTATTTTTTTTTATCATGACCCCACTTTCACAAGCAATTTTTGGCAAGAATTGTTCAAGCTATAGGGAACCCAATTGCATCTCAACACAACTTATCATCCCTAGACTGATGGTCAAACAAAAGTTGTCAACAAGTGTTTGGAAACATATTTGAGGTGTTTTTCCTCTAAAAAGAAAAACCAGTGGGCTCAATGGCTTCCCCTAGACGAATGGTGGTACAACACTTCCTACCATACAACTACACACATGACTCCTTTTGAAGTGATATATGGACAGAAGCCACCTTTAGTTCTCTCATACTTATAGGGTACCTCGAAAGTCTAGGCGGTTGACCAAACACTTACAGTTCGAGAGGATATTCTTCATACCCTCAAAGAGAACTTGGTCATGGCACATAATCGCATGAAGCAACAAGCAGATCAAGGTCGCTCTGAACGTCAATTTGCAAAAGGGGATTAGGTGTTTCTGTGACTGCAACCATATAAGAAAACTTCCCTCAAGGTTGAGCATTGTCAAAAGCCAACGCCCAAATTTTATGGTCCTTATACAGTTCTCAAGCGTGTGGGACAAGTCACCTATCAGTTAGCTCTACCCAATCATTCGAAGCTACATCCTGTTTTTCATGTTTCATTCTTAAAGAAGGTGATTGGAACTAACTGCCAAATTCAAACCAACCTTCCCAAGTTAGCTAAAGAAGGATCCATTTGGCTACATCCAGAAGCAGTTTTGGACCAGCGTGAGCATCGCCTGCATCAGAGAACCATCAAGGAAGTGCTAGTCCAGTGGAAATATACAACTCTAGCAGATGCCACTTGGGAACCAGCTACCATTCTGCAACAGTTTCCACATCTCAAGCCTTGAGGACAAGGTTGTTTTTAAGGGGTTGGACATGTTAGGGTCCTAACCCACACATAGGTAGAGCAATATATTCGGATGTAATAAAGGTCAATATTAATAAAGCCTTTCAATAAAATAGAATAAGGCATATCTAAGAAGACCTAATAGAAGCTTCCGCTTCTAGAAGGATCTTCCTCTAGATGCTTCTCTTGATAGACATATTTAGTATAAATAAGGGTAGAGGGTATGAAAACCCTATCTTGGAGATCATTGTAACAGAGTGTTGCTCGACTAGAGGTTTCCCCCTCGAAGAGGCCCATGAACATTGCTTTATGAATCAAAGTGTTATTTTTGTTGTTTTTCTTATATCATTTATGTGTTATTGTGGAGATTATGCTGGTTATATTATTGTTATTCTGCCATTTCTAGCATTTTATTTTTGTTCTTCATACTTTTTATATATGGTATATTACAGTATCTCTTCTTTCTCTTAACAAGAGGCATAGATCGAGGTCAAAATCACTAGAATAAGTGATTTTGGAAGAGGCTTCTATAGGCTTTATCTCAGCAAGGATTTTATTGTACATTTTGTTGAATCTTTTGGAGAAGTTAGAGACAGATTCTCCCTCCTTTCTCTTTAGGGACCCAAACTCTATGATATAATACATGAAGTCGCTTTTATGCCCCCATCGCCTCAATAAAACATCATCTAAGGCTTCAATCCCATCAATAGATCCAAGGGTCAATCCCCTAAACCATTTCCTAACCCCACCATCAAGGCTCTAGATAAAGACTCTAATCCAGATGTCTTCATCCTCAATGTTTAGATTGTCTGCATAACTATAGAAGGCAACAAGGTGTTCTTTGGTGGTTATGTCTTCCTCTCCCATGAACTTGGGCATGTATTTTAGGTAATATCTAGCAGGGAGAGCATTCATGGTTTGAGGTAAGACTAGGGGGGATATCTAGCAGCCACTATGGCATCCATTCTACTTCTAGGAAGATTAGAACCTACCATAGGGATAATAGGTGGAGTATAACTAGGAGGGGAACAGTTTTGAATAGGGGAGAATGGAACTAAGCTTCTTGGAGGAAAGGGAAATAGCAGAGGATTCAGAGAAAAGGCTTCAGGGCTTGGGGGAGAAGAGGTTTCCCTTTCTGCAAAATCAGTAACTCCAATAGGAGGAGGAGTAATAAAACCTGGAGTGGGAAAATCTTCCGAGGTCTGGGGTCTAGAACAAGGTACAACTTCAGGGGAGAGTGGAGTGAAAAGGATTTCTCCCTCTAAACCTAGACCAGTAGGGGAAAACTCAAAAAGAACACTTCCAAACTTTAAACTTTGGGAAACTCCAATAGATGGTATAATAGGAGAATGAGAAGTAGCTATCAGATTTTCTAAAGGAGGACAGTGAAAATTATCAGAAATATCTGGTTCAGTAGCAGAAGTACCTTCTCAAGGGGCCTTTCCATTTCTGACAATTTTCTCTGGGTCAGCTTCAGGTGTTGCTAAAGGTAGCTGTGGAGTAGACCTCATGTGTCTGCCTCTAGAAGCCACAACTGAAAAAGTGAATTCACCAGTGGATTTTCATCAATGGAGTCACCACAATGGAGTCTCCAAGTGCACATTTGCAATCTTTGATGTACTAAGTTCTAATGCACCTTCAGAACTAGTAATCTTTTCCATTCAATCCCAAGGAAAATTTTCAATTTCATTCTCGGCAATAGTGCTAGAAATGTTAGAACCATAAGTCAGCTTTGGATTGTTGTAGAGGAAATCCCGCTACCCATCAATATTTTATGTCATAGGTTGGTCATAAAAAGGTCAAATGGGGGAAATATCAAGAAAATATCGTCTTAACTCAGGAGACTGGATTGATATGCACAACAAGGTGAGTTCTAGTTTAACTTCAGTTAGTAGGTTGTAGTAAGGATGAGTAGGAGGACGACTTCATCAAATAATGTAGAGGTATTCCATGAACATCAATATTTCCAGTAGCCTAAGGAAGAAAAACTTAGACACAAGGTCGTCTTGAATTCAAATTTCAAAGGAACTGAAAGAAATTATAACAACACTATAATCAAACTTTCATCACAATGCAGTCACAATAATTCACGTGAATCATTCAACCATGAAATATTTCAGTAATGGAATAAAATTAGAGGGAGGAAGAAAATTGATTGTCATTAAACAATAAATCTCAGGGTACAAAGCATAACTAGAGAACCAGAGTGGTCATTAAAACTTTACAGTACAGGAGCTTTTCTCTACCATTGACCCTAACAAAATATTAAAACTGAGTATTTATACTCAGAGGACTGTCACCACTAGGATTGTGACCTAGATATCATAATCAAAGCTTCATGCCTATGTCTTCTTCTATCAGGATGCACTTGCATTCTTCTATTAGACGCAAGATCAGATGAGTATGGGCTTCACAAGAAAATCCATTACAGGGAACTTTCCGCTGACAGTCTGCCCTCCATGGCTAGAGTTTCCATGCTTTCCATTTATGTAGTGAAACGAAGTTTCAACCACCTTCTCCATTTTCATTAACTACTTTCATCGGGATCAAGACGAGGCCTGGCACCCATGAATGTTCCAGGTGAGCTCACGGCTCCTTGAGTCAATTTCGGCACCTCGAGGTTACGCAGATCTTTCTCTGTGACCAACTCCAGTGATTTGATCCTTTGCACAACTTCTTTTTATCTAATATTGGGCTATGATCGTGGGCTTAAATCTCAGGCGCATCGTGATTTCTCATTTCACGATTTCACGTTGTGCCCCATGCTCAAACCATCTAGGTCGCGAAATTGTGATCCCTCGGATCGGATGACACGTGTCCCTATGAAATGGATGGCCTAGATTAAAATTGGCATTTTGGGACCTTGGTTCATCGACATTTCTCACTTCAGCTCCCCGAAACAAATTTATACATGTTGACCCTCCGCCGCGCATCCTTCCCTGCACCAACGTCTAGGATTGACCTTGCAAATTCGGACCTCTGTTCGACGCTAAAATTGGTGCAACTATATGATCTTGATCACCTGATGGTCGTCGATATGATCTTCCTGATGGATCTATGCCACCGAAAGTTGATCTTTCTCGCTCACTTGATTTGAGTTGATATCAGACTGCTTCAAGTGTTGCGCTTGGTTCTCACGAATGTGGCCTGTGTAGTTTACTTGAATGATTGGTTGAGGGCTCGGAAAAACAAAATATCATGGACAGATAAGAAGAGGGGAATGATCAGCCTAAGAGAAAACTGGAAGGCTGAGGACCCACACTTCTCGGGTAGAAAAAGAATAAAACTATAATCTGAAAGGAAAAACCTTACGATTGGGTCTCCAAAAGGAGGAGAGACAGGCAAAAATACAGACCTAGGTAGAAATCACAAACTCACAAGACCTTGACAAGTTTATATGATAAAAAACTAGAAGGTCAAATACTGACCAGGATTGTCTAAATAACCCAAGTCATTTGGAGTGAGATGGCCTGATGGGTTTAATGGATCCGTTGGCCGACTAAAATCCTAAATGAAATAAAAATAAAGGAAACTAATCTAAAAAAAACTATGATATTATGTCCATGAATTTAATTATTCACAAGTGTTAAAGTAGAAACATAAGCATGTGATTATGAACAGGGTATTTACAGTTTGCAAGTTTTGGTAGATGTCTTGTGAAATCAATATTTTTTCAATTGTTTACGAAGTAGATAAAGAAATCACATACATTTTATATTTTTTGTTTAATAATTAAAAATCTAAGAATTCACATATACTACTAAGACGTAATTTGAAACAAGAACAGGATAACAATCAAAGCCAATCTAAATTGTTCCTATTTCATTAATAAACAAACTAATAATAGACATAGAATGCGAATAAAACTAACCTGAGATTAATCAATTACTGAGTTTATGTCTCTGCGCAATTCAAACTCCTAGCTATCTTTCCTGTGAGAAAAACCTGTAACGGGCTTGTGCTAACATTCCCAGATTAAACTCAAAGGTGTGATTCGGAGTAAAGATATGAATGAAATAATGATCACAAATATGATATGTGAACAACATATTACAAACAGAATTTAAAGTGCAAAATAAAATGAAACATTATATGCTAATAAGACTAAAGTTGCATAACATATTAAAATTCCATAATATAAAAGGCAAAACGTAATGGAACAGTGTCATGCTGGACTAAAGTTGAGGTGTGAACAACTTGTCCATACATTCTTGAAAGTTACTTGTCCATAATGCGTCCAAAAAAGGTCCCTTACTACTGAGAATGATCAGTATTTAAACTACTTCAAGCTTCAAATGCTCATATCTCACGGGATAGAGTTGAATCCACAATAATTGAGTAATATTACAAAAATAGCGAAAATAGTAACCATGCATGCAAGAGTTGGTTTGTTCAAAATTAAACCAAAGTTTGATAAAAACATAAAAAAGGAGAAACTACTGCACATTTGACTGTATAATTGAAAGTTTTTTTCTCCAAGCAATCAACAACACAATCTTCCATTTCCTGAGAATAGCAAACCGATTTGATATATTAGAAAAAACAATTACTAATTATTCAAAAGAGACTTAGCTACAGAATCATATATTGCATAGCTAGTCTTATTTTTAGAAAATGAAATCAAAATTCAAATCTTCCTATTTCAACTTTGACAACAGAATCAAATGAAATCAAAACAAAACATTTTACCATTAAAAATTATCCAAAGAGGGATCAGACAGTTCAGAGTTTATAATTGTTTTGAAACTGGTCTTATTCTTAATGATTACATTTCCAGCCCTCTTGATTCATTTATTCTCCTTCTCTGTATGTGCCTTGAGATCAAGTTTCTCTTGTTTCAACAAATCGTTCTGAGCAGTCAAGGTTATAATTTAGGCATGTAAGAGAGGAACTTTGTATAGTAACACTCTACCCAATTGAGGAAGCTATCACAGTGTACCGGGGTGACGACAAATTGCAATGGGACACAGTTGATCAAGGGTGCTTCAATATTACCTTTGGTTGGTTCCAGATCATTTCTGGTACCCGAAAATCCTTCTTTACCCTTAATACATGGAGGTAAATTGGTCACGAAATCATATGGTTCAAAATGGGTGATAACCTCCCTCCTGGAACATTGATTCTTTGGGTCCTCCCATATCAAGAAATCCTCTATCTCATGATCTAAGCCTCGATCATCGATCTCGATCCATTCAATCGAGATCATATTATTACCCTTTCGGTTTCTTAGTTTTCGAGAGATCAGATGACCGACAATCTTATTCTTGAAACTCAAATTCATGCACTGTTGTTTCCTTTCTTTACAGAGTTTCTTAACATCGGATTTAACATTAACGTTTAAAATAACATCATTCACAGGAACATGAGTATATTTTTCCTTTGATTCAGGAATCACTTGTTACAGAGATCTTGCAGGGGAAAACTTACATGGTAATCCTTCATCTAGAGGGGTTTTATCAATAAATTTTGGTCCATCAATTGAATTAACAAGTTGGCTTTCAACCACTAGCCTATGTGAGTTAGGGTTTGAAATTAAAAGAGGGTTGGTTGTATCATCAGCCTGTGTGAATCCATCTCTTATCAGAAAGGTTTCCCAATTGTCACTTATCTTTGACAGGTGATGAACCAACAAGAGTTTAACAAGTCCATGGTGAAACAAGCTCGAATTGATACCATGTCACTTGTAATGCTTGGACATCTTATAGAGACTCATAAATAGGTAAAAGGGAATATCTAATTCGAACCCTATGAAATTCATAAGAAAATAGATATGGTATAGAAAAACCAACCCATATCGACCTTCACACGTAACAAATTGCTTCAGAATTAAAAGTAGACTATGCCATATGGGTTTTAAAATAGCGATAGGAATACCTTTTATACAACAAGTGCTTTTATGGGATGTCATAAATAAACTCCACAGGACCTCTTATATTCTGGATTTTTTAAACCACCTCTTTCCCTTTGATGGGAGCCCTCTCGCTTTGCTCATGAAATCCTCTGTCAATTCCAACTGTATGTCTACAATCTTGGCTCTGAAACCGTCGAAGGTTTTTGCAAAAGCTTTTGCAACCTGGAGATTATAACCCTCGAACTTCTTAAGGAATACATCCTACCCATGATCCTTTAGGTCATCAATAACATTGTCATGGGATAGCAAGGCTTGGCATCCGTTTGACTCGATACGGATGACAGGTGCCATGACCATTGTAATAAGGATGCAACATAAATCACTCAAAATAATTTTGGGTTCCCAACGTGTGATAAACAGAAACAGGTTTGAGTGGAGAGTGAAAGCATGAAAATAGCATAGCCTAGGGGCTATCATAACTCAGATAGGATAATTAGGGAGAACAAAAACTAGAGGGTCCACATAAATCCATATCATCTCTCGCGATGAGTGCCAAAAACTACAGAGTACATAACCCTATGCACATAATGAATAGCTTCATTAATGTTTTGGGCCAGCAAGGTAAGGTGGAAATGCAAGTACAACATGCCTGTACTCATTGGCACGAATGCTGATATGACCATTTTAAACTCGTGAAAATAATATCAACAGTTAACCAAGGTTCTGCATGCATCAAAACATTTTGACAATGAACTATCGAACCATTGAATTCATAATGACCATAATAAAACAAGAAAAATTCAATAATGGATAAATCAACCATTTCATAAGATTTGAATTTTAATCACATATGGGTGGATTTTTAAATGATATTTCTAAGGTAAAATATTATTAAACCAAACCAAGTTTTGTGTTTAAATTCATGCTTACAGTCATGAATTAAAAATAAAACAAACGAAAATGAAAACAATAAGAACTCAATAAGGTGAGATTTAACCCAATAATCGCTTCGGAACTCAAAAATATAAACATTTACAAAGGGGATGTGATGGAAGCTACAGAAAGGTGTAATCTCTTTCAATATTGTTAAAAATAAAAAATCATGTGTGGCTACCAACAATGGCGACGTACTGGGCGAAGTAGTTGTCTATGCATAACCAGAAAATTCATGTGAGGGAATCAAATGAAATATTTTTTTAAGAAACAGTTAACAACAGGTCCAACACTCATAAAATAATGTAGTCCAACATCAGATGTATTTTTGTCAAAAATGTGGTCTGGTATCAAATCTTGATTATGAGTGAAACAATGTTTAGGCAACTAACTCCGATATTGTTCACAGGGCCACTGCTGCCAGCAAGCATCCATAGCCTCGGCAGGGATGTCATTTAACCCACTCTAACACCTTTGTCCTATCCAAGAGTAGTCCATTCATGATAAAGAACATCTTTAATTTTAATCAATTCAAAAGGACATACCTGAAATTTTTCTTAAACCCGACATTGCTTCGCTACCAGCAGGCTTGTTCAGTACCCCGACGAAGTTTCCTTGGTGTTATAACCCTAAAATGCACCACACAGGCTTACCTGACATCAGGCCAACTCATGCCTCTTCCTAGCCAAAGCCATGCTCAACAAAACCTCAAAAAACCACTTAAATCAAGCAACCTGTGCCCTAACCTCTCACTGGGCATGTTGGACCACTTGCTGGTCTTCTACTGCACGCGGGTGACCGCGGGTTAGCCCACTACAACCCATGTTTACCTAACAAATCAAAAAATCAGGAACGTTTCCGCCGGGATGAAGAGCTTTTTGTCAGTTAACTGGAACTCCCAGCCATGCATGGCCGAGAGTTCGCCAAAAACCCTAGCTCCTTCTAGCCTATAAAAGGAGGGGTAGGGGTACTATTCAAAGGAGGAAAATCATAGCAAAGAAACTCTGCCAA
>ML793864.1:528861-570404 GCA_009831015.1 Picea engelmannii | reverse complement strand
AGGGGTACTATTCAAAGGAGGAAAATCATAGCAAAGAAACTCTGCCAAAATTGCCAAGTCCATTATTGTCCCAACCCTTTAGCCTTTCCTCAAGCTTTAGGAGAAATTCAAGCAAAGCAGTTGGAGGACAAAAGAAGAGGAGGCGCCCAGGATCAGGATCGAGGAACGGTGGTCAGTCTCTGAAATCATTGTAAGTTTATTCATATTGAGATTAATGAAAAAGATACTTTTCCCATCCAAAATACATGAGTCTTATCTATGTCATTTGATTTGTGTTTAATCTCTAACCCTCTAGTAGATCAATAGCATGCATGTGTAGTTTTGTCTTGATTGCAGGAAAGCTTTTTGGAAGGAGCAGCAACAGCAAGGGGATAAAGGCTCAACGAAGGCTCTACTTCAACCATCGATAAAAAGGTTGGTTGATTCTTCCCATGTTTGCATGAGAAAAGGGGTTTTAGATTTGGGTAGAAGGTTAAAAGTTGTTTCTGAAGGGTCATGATCTGCGTACAAGTTTAAAGCCCTAGCTTGTTAGTCCGTAGGGTAGAATACCCCACAACACTTGGTATCATGCATGCATTTACCCATTGCCGGCAGACCTGTTCAGTGTCTCAATGGGTTTAGAGACACTTTCCACACTTTGCAGTGATTTCATCTCTCTATAATTTGTTTATAAATTTGCAGAAACTTTAAGATATTCAAGAGAGCGGGGTGATACTAAAAATCTCAGATTCTAAAAACAAAACTTGATCCTTTGCAGCTTATTTTCTTGTTTGACGACCTTCATCATAATATGAACACTTAGATTTCAGTTAAGAAGCCATATCAAGGATAGGAAGGTATAATTGAGTTGTTTTCCTTAAAACAGGGACAACGTTAAGAGTTTTATTAATGATAATCGTGTCTTCTCGTAATTTTAATGAGAAACCAGGAACATTGTTTTGAAAAGAAATTTACTTCTGTTGATCTGAGTTTTAAAATTTACAACACTGGTGCTTTGAGGAGTCATCAATTGTTGTTGATGAATTAAAATTCGGATTTCCCTTCCACAAATGAGATGGTGACTCAGACATAATTATTTGAAAAATAAATCAAAATCAAGAAAAATGAAAAGAACCAAAATTAAAAACCGAAAAGAAAATTAAAAATATGTACAAAAGGGTGGATCTGAAATAATTAGGCGAAATACCTTTTGAGAGCCTGGCCATTCACTGGGAAAGTGTCTAGATATCCCTCCAAATTATGAAGACAGAAAGAGATGGGACCCAATTTTTCAGAAATTACAAATGGTCCCAACCACAGATTCTGGAACTTGGTGTGTTCTCCCTTTCCCTCATGAGCTTTGTCCCATTTGAGAACCAAGTCTCTGACATCGAAATTCCTATCTGGAGAAGAATTTGACTCAAACCATATTTTTACAATTTGTTGATGCTGATCTAGTTTCTGTTTTTCTTGTGTTCTCACTTCCTTCAGTTTTAATAAGGCATTTATTCGATTTTCTAGAGAAGGGCACTCCTCTTCTTGAAATTTCTACGACAATTACAGGGAGGGAAGTAAAACATGCAGAGGGAGAATTGCTTCTCTTTCGTAGATGAGGAATAAAGAGTAATTACCAACAGAAGCTTTTGGGGTTGTCCTATCGGCTCGAAGTGCATTGTACAGTGCATTGTGCCAATTCTTGTGATTTTTTGAAATTGTCCTTTTAATAATCTTGATTAAATTTTTGTTCGTTGATTCTGCTAGGCCATTTCCCTGAGGGTAGTAGCTAGCAAAATACTTCAATTTAATCACATTTTCCAGGGAAAATACATTTATATCAAGGGATGAAAAGTAAGAGGCATTATCAAAAACCATACATTCGGGAATGCCGAATCAAGTGATCATATGGGAGTTAAGGAAAGATACTACCTTATTTGTATTCACCACTTTCAAAGGTCTAGCTTCGGACCTATTAGAATATGAAGGATGTGTGCTCGTTTTACCATTGACAATACCCTTGTCACCCAACCATAGGCCGAAGCCACCCTCCAAGCACCTTAACCTTGACAGAGAATCATTTTGAAAGAAAACCCTAGACTAGATAGCCATACAAAGGGTAGTGCACCTTTCCCCAAGGATAGCACATCAACAAAGGTTGATCAGATGATCCAAACCCTAGACAAGAGATAGTCCAAGCCAAAACGTAAATGCTAGCTGCAACAGCTGCACCAATAGCTCTCCTCCAAACCTACGCACCAGACTGCAACTGCACTACGCAGAACTGGCTCTCTGCAACTGCTGAGATGTGTCAAATGAGAGACTGGCACCCTGTATTTATAGTGGTTTTGGCAGACTTACTGGGGCTGACTTCTCCTTCTGGGTACCTATCTTTTTAGTATATTATTTATTCTGGTCGACTTCTTCTCTTGGAGGCTAATAACCTAATACAAATTATCTTCTTGAGCCGACAAGTCTTCTAGGGTTATTAGCCAACTCATTAGGGTTTCTGTTGCTTCTCGGAGTCTTCTATTCTCGTCAGGTTCACACGTGAACGTAAATACCTCCCGCAGCTACCATAATATCAACACTCCCTCCTAGCTAGGGAGGTATTACAAGTAATGGTCTTGAGCACAAAAACATACCATTCACCCGGTAGCATCAACATAGTTGTATAGACTAGATCATGACTAGATCATGAGAACCATCATCATCATCAGTGTCATCAGCTACATCATCTCTCCAAACCATACTCTATTTGAGTAATCAGACATGATGCTCACTCCATAGAGTGATACAAGAGCCATTCTTCTAGTCTAGAAGAGTAAATGCTCTGAACCATTTTCCATCTGGAAAATCTTTGTTCATCATTCATTTGGCTGATGATTATCTCCAATAAACTATTGGTAGTCTTCAATACAATCAGAACAAAAATAGAACACAACTGTGTCTATCCATAGTATTACATAACTACAATCCAGTGGTACACTACCACACCAAGTAACACACAAGTACTTTATCAACAACGTATAGTCACAAACAGTAGAACATATCCACCACAGTAGTATACATCTACTGTCATACAATCTTCATAACAAACATTTGATAACAACCTGCATAAAAACAATGTTATGATATAAATTGAATCATTTGGGCCAATCTTTCACTCACATCTGTGAGATTTGAAAGAATATCTGCCCTCAGTGTAGAACATCAACAATGGGCTATCTACCCTATTCTTCTCAAACAAGGAAGAATGATTTTTTTTTATTTCTGAGCCTAGACCATTCCTCACCCTGGGCCATTCCTCCTACACTATTCAAAGTGCACCCTGGAGAGAATGTATAAACCCTAAGGAATGCCTGTCCCTGATTTTTGAGCCTGGACCATTCCCCACCTTGGGCCATTCCTCCTACACTAATCAAAGTGCACCCTGGAGAGAATGTATAAACCCTAAGGAATGATTGTCTGTACCATTTCCTCTATTAACCACAAGAGGAAAATACTGTCATGTATCAACCTCCAAAAATAGACCATTCCTCATGTTAACCACAATGAGAAATTGTTGTCCAGCGAGGCGAGCCAGTCTTCTTGAGTAACCCTCAAGAAGAGAGACTTCCCTAAACCACTCCCCATGTTAACCACAATGGGAAGTCACTGTCTATGATACATTAGAAATTTGGACCATTTACCATGTTAACCACAATGGGAAATTGTTGTCTGTCAAAAATATCAATCCACTTTCCGAACAGGAAAGAATCTGTCCAAGCTGGACTATTTTTCAATCTTGAAAATGAATGTCCTCAATAATATTTTCAGTACTCCCTCCCAACCTGGGAGTCATCTCTTCCTTTTTCAATAAGGAAGTCGTCTCCATGAGATCCATCTTGAGTACGCAAACTCTTTCATCTTGGATAGAAGTTTTACCAAAATGTCTTCTTATCTTCTCATCTGTGGAGATATGTATTGGAGAACCACTTTCTCCTTTCTGGACTTCATCACAGATAGTGTAATTCTTGATTTCAAATGCACTTTAGTCTGGAACACTGATTTTCTGTGAAGGCTTCATGTAGCTTTGAACAATAGAGTATATCATGGTTGGGAAACTGGAACATATTCATGTGGCAATTCTTTTGGCATCATGAGATCTGATCAACTGATTAATCATCTTGATGTTATAGGAAATCTTCACCATGCTTATGATGTGCACTGGAGGTTCTCCACCAAGTTATCTTCTTCTATCTTCATGCAAGGGTCTATTTCTGGTATGCCTCAAGGTCTTGAGATTTCTCTTCATATGCTCTTTATTCAATTTCTCTGGAGAACATTCTTTGCATTCATCTGATGTAGAACTCCAACTCATGGATGTTGTGGATGATATAATGATTCATGTAGAGATATGTCTAGTGTACTAGAACAAGTAATCATAATAGTATTCTCCCTCCATCTAGGAGAACCTCTGGTTCTAGATCTTGCAATTCTTTCATTCATAAGTCTTCCATACACTATTCTTCATTATGACTTTCAGTTCCTCTACTTGATTGCTTTTATTGATTTTATATCAGGTTGACAATCTTGTGATTCTTGATACAATGAATGGTTGTTATAGATTCTCTTTCTTGGAGTCTTCATGTTATTCCTCGTGTTTATCTTTTGTGTCCATGTAGTAGATTCCATTCCCTTAAGATTCCATTTCTTTCTTTCATCATAGGATCACGGATCTAGATGGAGAGTCAGGGATACTTTGAGGATTTTCTTCAAAGAGGTCTTATTCTGTGGTTGAACTGAGCATGTACTATCTTTCATGGTTACTACCATGGATATATACTTCATCATCTTCAATGGATCATAGTATTAGATCCCTCCTAATCCTTGCTTCAAGTATGAGTGCATATAATCGGCTCCCTCCGTCTAACAGATTCCACGCTTCCATCTACATCCTTATTGTCTTCTGCAATATATAATTGCCTTTATTGTCTAACAAAGTCCACACTTCCATGTTGTTATCATCTACAAAATGTCATAAGTCTTTTTCCAATTTATTCTCGATTGTTGACTTCTTTCTATCTTTGCTTCTTCTAAGTCTCTTCATGATTGATTTGACTTATCTTGCAATAGTTTCCACATGATTTGTATTTCATCCTTTCATGTGTATTATCTAATGATATCCATTCTTATCTTGTTTTTATTCCATAGGTATAGTCCTTCTTGGAACACATTATCTTCCAAGAGATAGATATACAAGATATGTACAGAGATGATGCAAACAGGATATGTACAAGAAATAAGAAGAGTTTTTTTACCTTTAGAAGAAGAATTCTCTTCCATCCTGCTTAGTCTTCTTTGTAGGTTCCTTTTCTTTCGAAATTTATGCTTCATGTTTCTCCTTCCTTTCTTTAGCTCGGGACAATGATTCTTGTAGTGACCATACTTTCGACAGTTGAAGCATTGTACTTCTGAAATGTATTTCTCTTGATTTGGCTTCTTCCTTGAACCAAACTTCCTTTTGTTCCTGAAGTTCTTGAATCTTGTTGTGAAGGCTTGATAATTGTACTTATTTTGGGGTTTCTCTTTTGCACTGATCCTTGATTCTTCTTGATCACAGCAAGTCCAAAGTTCTTCAAATGTCGGATACTCCTTTCTTGTGTTCATGCTTGCAGAAAATGTATCCCACGTCTTGGGAAGACCATTGAGTACTATGTTTACCAACTCCTTTTCTAAGATGATCTCTTCAATAGCTTGTAGTTGATCTCTTAACTGAGAGATTCTCAAAAAATATGATGTTATGTTATCCTCATCATTCATCTTCATGTCACGGACCTCATTCTTCAGACTCATAACTTGTCTAATGTTTCTGACCGAGAAGAGATTTGTTAGGGCATCGTGCATCTTCTTCGATGAGTCAAGATGGGAGATGTAGGGTATCAAGTGGTATTTTATAGATTCCACTATGATACTCATAGCATTGATATCACTATCTTTGAACTTCTCCATAGCTACAATGTTTTGTTGTTCCTTCTCTTTTCCTTCTTCAAACTCGGGCTTCACAATCTTTCATTTCACGATATCTAGCACTTTATTCTTGGCAAGGATGAGGTCAATCCTTGTCTTCCATGCTCTGAAGTTAGAGGCTCCATCCAAATTGTTCTCTGAATTCATAGAATAAGTCATGGCTGCTTTGACTTGGTCAAACCCTAGATTTGACCATAAACTCAAACTTTATGTCTTGGCTTGCTAAGAGTATCAGGAGATGTGCTAGGATAGAGTGCATTGATCCATCCAGAGATTAGGTCAATCCATTCACTTAAGGTGCCTCAACAAGAGGATTAGGGTTTCTTCAACTACTCCTGATAGTAACCCTAGTGGCAGTGTCTTGGAAGCTGCGTCTGGTAGTAACCGTAGCGGCAGTTCCACAATGAGCTCAATCTCCTAGCGGCTATGTTTCCTTCCAGCATTTAGAATTAATGAAGGAGGTGTGGGCCCATAACCTATTATATTATGAAGGATGTGTGCTCATTTTACCATTGACAATAGCCTTGTCACCCAACCATAGGTTGAAGCCACCCTTCGAGCACCTTAACCTTGACAGAGAATCATTCCGGAAGAAAACCATAGGCTAGATAGCCATGCAAAGGGTAGCACACCTTTCCCCAAGGATAACACATCAACAAAGGCTGATTGTTTCAGGATAAATCCGTGAGTGCAGACACAAACCGATCTCCCTAGATCCACCTGGATCTAGAACAAAATAGGACAGAATAATACACTTTCCCTAGATCTAGATTATTGAATGAACTGAGAGATGAGGATCATGGACATACCTTATGAACACTTTCCTTAGATCTTTGTTGTTCCAAGCTTTTCTCCAATTCTCTCGTCCCATCCAGATTACAACAGAATGAACCAATCGAAGTAAAGGCAGAATAATATATTCAATAACTAGTCTATACATATGATCAAGGAGTTATGTAATAAAGTGACATCATCTTTATGGGAAAGGGACATATTGTTGTATTGAATTAATTGAAAGTGAAACTTACAACCTGAGCCTTGATTTCGTAGGTCTCCTTTCGATGGCTCCTAGCTCTGACACACACACTTGCTCATGCATGAAGAAAATCAACCACTTTTAATGACCTTGCTGTAGTCTCTTGTTGTTGTAGCATCAATCCTCCATACAGTCTTTCACTAATTCTCTAATCAATCTCTAGCTAGCTTATTGCTTATTCTTTCTTAAACCCTTCCATGAGAAATCTCCTCAATATATAAGAGAAGATAGATTAGTTACTTGGATAGGAAATGATCCCAAGATATTCGGAATGCCAGCACTTGAATAGCCATTCGAAGCCAACTCATGTTTCTAGAAGATTCCCTTCTAGAAGATTCAAGATCTTATCTTTTTCCTTCCTTTGAAACATGTTCGCACCCTGGCTATTAGTTACAGTGCGAGAGGTTCTCACCCCAGCTTAAAGAAGCCTACGAGAATCAGGCATTCTCATAGGAAAATATATAGGTAGCCTACGAACATCCCTTAAAAGCATGATTTCTGGAAGCAGACAAATGTAACTTTTCTCAGGAAAGTGTTCTTAGTAAAGAGCTTGATTTTCCATCATCATGACATTATCATGACATCATCTTGATGACCAAAATTGTGTATAACAAAATTCCCCCCAAAGTCTAAGAGTGGAACTAGTGACAATCAATAGACTTTGTAAGCTGCATGTGTGTGTCAAGAACCAAGAGCACATCTAATCAGAGACCTGCAAACATCCAAGCATCAGCAGAATATCATATATCCCAATTCCTAAGGTAGGCATTCCCATACTCAGATCACAGACTGATGACATCCTAAACAAAGTTCATGGCCACCAATCATACACTGTGGATCCATGCAGTCATAATATAGCACAGCCACCTGAATACACTGTGGATCTATGCGACAAATTTTTAATCAAGACGACATAGCCACGAAACATACACAGTGGATCTATGTGTCACAAATTATACACACTCCATCGCAACCTGGATCAAAGAGACAATATCCAGGGTCTTCAATATCATCGCCCAAAGTACGAATCTAACCATGTGAATACATGTGTCGAGGTCAAACATGGTAGAAACCACTTGATTACCGGTCATTGATGTAACCGTTAACAAGTGCGAGGGAAATCACCATTGATATCAATGACTCCCAAGGTACTACAGTACAATCCATTGACTGTGAATAAATGAGTTGATGTCAAACACCCGACGGAATCTCTCAATCAGGAGTCAATGATGTAAACCCACTATCGAAAGTGAGGAACTTGCCATTGAGGCATGCAAGCTCCAAGGTACTGAAAAATTTCTAAGCCTTGATTCCGGATAATGTGCTGAAGTCGACGGAACAAGACTCGTCACAGGAGGGCCTTAATGTATCCCCCATCAGTGACATGAAATGAGTAACAGAGTTTGAAAGTGAAACAGAGCATGTGACAATTGGACTTTGGACACAGGGAAGGCCGACATGGAATGAATGGAAAACTACAGATGGCTGACTCAAATAGAGGCTTCAGACGGACTGCTCTTGAACATATGGATGACACAACCAATGATTTGGCAGCATTGACTCAAAGACGATACATGGAAAGACCTTGTTATCAAATCGAAAGAGAGACAAATGGATTTCCCAAATCGGCTTCAAATGATGAATAGGGGGTGTCATGTTCAAGAGCGGCACTTACTGCCAATCAACTCAACGATGAAACATATCCCTTTCCCAAATTTCCCCCCACCATTTCTGGCAAGTACCTCTTTATTTTTACGCAAGCTTGAAGAGGATCACATATGCTTGTCGATATAAGCTCATCCTTCGGATGAGTCCCTCAGAGTATTTTTAACAAACCCTAAGAAGGAGTGGTTCGGTCCCATCACGGGTCAGTCAATGTTTGTTTAATGAGTCCAGAGATAGAAAACTCGAAGGTTTTTCAAGATTATAGAGTTTGGAAAAACACTTTAAAAGAGAAATCTCTCAGTTCCTTTTTCGTACAATAGTCCAACGAGACCGAAAAAGGGTTAAAATATCGCTCGAAGGACGCGTAACTTCAAATACTTTAACGAGCATGAAAATAGCAAGATCGCTCGGCAATCTTTTCATGTTTAGAGAGTCTGAAAAGAGCTTAAAGATAACTCCAGGGGGGTCCTTTTTCGTGTAACCACAGCGAGCCCGGAAAAGAGATAAAACAACGCTCGATCACGTTCTTATGTTTTTCGCAAGCGCAAGAACGGATAAAAGGCGCTTGAGGTTTTATTTCAAAACCATAGAAAACAAACAAAATCACATCACACCAAGTAAAAATTCTGCCCATAATCATCCATATTTGCACCTGTCAATCATTTCACTCATTTCTTCATTAGTGATTAGGGTTAAATAGGAAATAATCATAAAAAAAACCACTTTTGATATAGTAAAAAGTAATAAAATGAACAAATAACAAAAATTACCATACCATTTTCACATTTTACCCTTTGAGTGCCAAAAAACCCTCTTTTTACCTCTATCTTTGGTGTCGAATTCCAGGAGTTACGGGAGACCATTCGAAGTGCCGTCAGTGATATTTTGGTAAGTGCCTCATCCCTCATCTTTTCATGGTTCAAAATTATGTTTTTATTGGTTAAAAGTCAAGTTTTAATTCAATTTTTTAAACCCTATGTGCTTGGGAGAATTCTCGCAGGTGGCCCATACGGGCCCTGCGAGAATGACCCATTCTCGCAGGTGGGCCATGGACCACCTACGAGAAGTTCGCACTATGTGAAGCAGGTCACCAAAATTTTTTTATAATGTTTAGCCAATTGCAAAATTTTCCTCATGAATAAGATCACTCACTATGTTTGTGTGTTGTTTTTATGCAGGTTGCTAGTCACAATCATGGTTTTAGAGTGGCGGGAACGAGAGAACGAGGAGGATAATGCTAATGCGGAAAAACATCCTCCAACCATTGCTGCACTAAGAGACTGTGGTATCTTAAAGTATTTCCACGTCCCGGGCATGAGAGCCCAAGTCCGATTGTTGGAATACTTAGTCCGAATGTGGGATTCGGACCAACAAGTCTTTATTTTGGGAGCCCATACATTGACCATCGATATCGAGGATATCTATTTCTTGACCAGGTTATCCAGACATGGATCCTATTGCAGTTTGTCTGGTAGCAGAGCAGGGGGTCTAAAAATGAGTGAGTATTGTAACCAGTACTGCGTGCCTGAGGCTGAACGACAAAAAGGAAAAGTGGCAATTTGGGGAGTGACTGATTTGACTCTCCGTACCATTCTCTTTACCATTGCTCGAATGGCGGGAAGTGTTGCTCCACATATGGCTCTGCAAATCTATTTCCAGTATTCCATTGAGTGTACTGAGCCCCGAGTATTCAACTGGGTTGACGCAGCATTACGCAATCTCAAGAAATAGTTGACAAAGTGCAGGCGTGGAGGTCTGAAGCAGTTTGGTTATGGGTCTCTATTAGTGTCCTTCTTCCTAGAGAGAGTCCCAGTATTTCATCTACAGGCTGAGTGGGATCTTCCTGGTCCCAAAGATTCAAGGATGTTACGGTGGTGTCAGCTCATGGCCCGACATGTGGCAGGTCCTATTGTCAAATATGACAATGTTTTCTTCGACTGGCTGCAGACTCAGATGTTGATGGTGGACGACTATGCCTACACCGGGCTGGAATTCAGAGGATATCTAGATATTGCACTTCCTAAAGACACACAGTGGGGAGACCTCGGTACGAAGTACACAAATTTTTGAGTTTTTAAATGTTTTTGGATTTTTAACCATATTTAAATGCTTTTGTTTTTATAGATTTATCCAAAGACTAACACCAAATTCTTGTTGATAACACAGACGTTGGACCATACAGACCTGCTGGTAGTTCTCCTATCTAGAGACGAGGAGAAACTGCAGTGGCAGTTCCACAGTACGCCGAGGACTATTTGACAGTGGAGCAGAACTTAGAGGGTCTGATGGCAGACGTTCCAGATATGACTCTGGAGGAGATTCCACGACGCGATCAGTGTCACACTGTGGGAGTCTCTGCCTCTATGGGTCGTCTACTCCGCAGAGTTGCTAAGACATTAGTGTGCTATCGTGAACATCATTGATGTCATTATGTAGAAGCCATGGGCTTCAATTTTTGATATTTTGGTCTTCGGACACATTTTGTAAAAACAAACTTTGATCATTATATATATATATATACATGGTTTCTACCGGCTTATTTTACATTGTGTACATTTTAATGTGTTTGATTTATAAGTGATTTAAATGCCTGTCCAATACATAATTAGCTAAAGCATTTGTCAATGTATTAAGACATCTAGGAATGTGTTGATATTCTATGTAATCAAAATGTCGTTCCAAGAGGCGAATCCGCAAATATACCCTTAATAAAGTAGGACTTCGAATAGAATATACATTGCTGAGTTGTAGTACTACCAACTGTGAGTCAAGTCGAACAACCAAATGGTGAATTCCGAGAGAGATGGCATCAACCAGTAATTCAACCATGGCGCTATACTCTGCGATGTTGTTGGTTGCTCGGCCAAGACATATACCTCGTAGAGATATGAGTTTGTTTGTCGGGGCATAGATTGCCCATGTAGCGGAAGCTAAGTTCCGAGTACTACGACTAGCACCATCGGTGAAGCCAATGTAAGGTAGCGAAAACTCCGACATCTAGAAATCAAATACAACGTCACATAAGGGTAGAGACCAGATAACGTCAAAAACAAAACTAAAGTAACACATACATGCAGTATGATACATAAAATACAAGTACTCATGCACAAATGAATTATGCATAGTACTTCTTTAAGTACAACCCATTCCTGGGTTCACTCAAAGGCACACCATCATAATCCACCAGCTCATACGCTCCTTTTTCAAAAACTTTGCTAACAACGTAAGGGCCACGCCACATTGGTTCGAATTTCCCAGATCCTAAGACATCTTTATCTTGTTCATACAGAAGAACAAGATCTCCTTCAGAGAAGACACGAGGTTTGACATGCTTGCCATACTGTGCCTTAACACATTTCTTCTGGGATTCTATTACAAGAGTATCATCATGGCGAGTCTCATCTAATCGCATCAAATACAACAGACATTCCTCTTCGGAAGAAGTATTAGGTAAGATCTCTACAGCTAGCTTCAAAGACGGTATTTCACATTCTATTGGTAGAATGGCTTCCATGCCATAAACTAATCGAAAAGGTGTAAATCCTGTAGCAGATTTAATAGATGTCCGATATGCCCACAATGTCGAAAATAACATCGTGTTCCAGCTAGTTTTATGGATTCCTATCATCCGTCGAATCATAGCTATAAGAACCTTATTGATGGTTTCGACTTGGCCATTGGCCTGTGGATAATAGGGCGTTGAGCTATCATGACAAAGGCCCAACTTCTTTGTAAGTTCAGACATCATATAATTCCTAAAATGACTACCGTGATCGGTAACGATAGCCCGAGGAACACCAAAACGAGTAATGACATGGTTGAAAAGGAATAACGCTGCAGTCTTCCCAGTATTGTCAAATGTCGGCATCGTCTCAGCCCACTTAGTGAAATAATCAACAGCTACAATAATATAACCATGCCCCCCGACCTAGTGAGGGTGACATGTCATGAAATCAATGTCCCATTTAGCGAAAGGACCTATTGAGACCACAGAATGAAGGGGAGCAGGATGCGACCAAATCTTCTGATTATAGGTCTGGCAGGCATGACACTTCTGAACAGCAGTAATGCAGTCAGTGAATAGGGAAGGCCAAAAGTAACCTGCATGTAAGATCTTCTGGGCAGTAGCATACCCAGACATATGACCACCACATGCTCTTGAATGTCACTCATTCAAATATTTCTTAGCTTCTTCAAAAGTCAAACAACACCGAAAGACAGAGTCAATGCCTCGATGGTAGAGAGTATCGCCGAGGATAATATAATGACGTGCTTGATAACGGACGCGACGTCGTTCGTTACTGGACAAAGCGGGTCGGAAAGTTTGAGTCTGGAGATATATAATGATATCTTCGTACCAAATATCTTCAGTACTGATAAGGAAAAGTGACTCGTCAGGTAACGAATCAATGGCTACCTTTTTCGTGGTAGTGTGGGGAAAATCACAAATTAACTCAGCGAAAACTAGAGATTTCTTCGACGTGGCGCGATCAAATTCCAAATCGAACTCCTGGAGAATAACAATCTGCTTGGAGTACTTGCCCCCCAGCAATTGATGTGTCAATATATGTTGCATGGGGTTATAGTGTGAAATCACAATAGTCTTTCTGGAGAGAATATAATGACGAAAACGTTGAATTGCTTGGACAGTAGCCAAGGCCAGCTTCTCAACATGTTGGTACTTGATTTCCGTGGATGATAAACTTCTACTCAAGTAATAGATAACATGTTCATCGTGGTTATCATCCTCTTGAACGAGAACCATGCCGATAGTATACTCGAACGCAGCTAGATAAAGAAAGTAATCCCAACTATAATCAGGAGGGAAAAGAAGAGGAGCCTTCGTGAGGGATAATTTCAAGGCTTCAAAAGCGTTATTAGCAACCTTATCCCAGACAAACTCTGAACCTTTCTTTAGAAGATGTGTAAAACCCCGAGTAATTTCAGCGTAATTCGGGATGAAGCGACGAAGAAATTTTGCTTTCCCCTGCAAACTTTGTAACTGGCGCAAAGAAGAAGGAGGAGGGAGATTAAGAATCGCCTCGACCTTGATAGGATCTACCCGGATCCCATGGCGTGAAACAATGAAACCGAGGAGACAGCCGGATTCTACGCAAAAGACACATTTATGAGGATTCAAGCGAATGCGATAGAATCGACAACGAACGAAAATTGCTCAGAGATGATTAGGGTGATCGACTCTACATAAAGAGCGAGCCGGCAAATCGTCCAAATAAGGTTGAACAATATGCTTGATATCGTGAAATGCATAAGACATAGCACGTTGGAACGTAGCACCTGCGTTCTTCAGACCGAAGGGGAGTTTCCTGTAGGTGAAAGTACCCCAAGGACAAATAAAAGTCATTTTATGTTGGTCCTCAGGAGCGATATTGATTTTATTATAGTCGGAAAATCCATCCACGAGGGAAAAGATTTCACTGCCGGCATAGTCATCGATGATCTGGTCAACGAAAGGGGTTGGAAAATTGTCCTTTGGACATGCTTTGTTGATATCCCGATAATCAACACAAATGTGTATACTACCACCTTTCTTATCAATCGGTACGAGGTTGGAAACCCATTCTTTCAATGCCACGGGGTGAATGAAACCGGCTTTAAGAAGTTTTTCAATTTCTAGTTTAATGACTGCCTCTTTATGTGGATGGACAGGATGGAGGTGCTGCCAGACTGGTTTAACTCCGGGGTATGTCTTAATTTCGTGGACCACAATAGCAGGGTCGATACCCGGCATCTCTTCGTAACTCCAGGCAAAGATATCACAAAATTATTTAAACAAGGAAGTATAAGTGACAATTTCTTCGGGAGAACACGAAGCTCCAATATGAACATTCTCGACTATTCCAGGTTTCACGGAAATATCTATGGGTATCGTGGGCGAAATGTTGTTGAGGTTCCCTTACGCAAACACATTGCGTGTAGATTGGGGAACCATGGATATAACAACAACGGTCGACAGAGTCGAAATCCGCTGATAATTCTCAAGAGTCTGTTGTCTCAGAAACAGAATGGAACGATGATGTCCATCATCCCAAGAGGTGTCATCCAGGACGGACATGATCATCTCATCAGTAGGGAAGATGACATGGAAAGGATCAGGAGACAACTCGTCAAAAGAATAAGTAGGCAGGGTTGTCAATTGAATGGATTGATAAGCAGACTCAACTGGACTTAACGGCATAACGTCGCCGAAACGAACATGATCTCCAAGATCAGGGACTATCCAAGGGTCAGCAGACACAGGAAGTTCATGAGGTACCATAGAGATCATATTAATGGAAGCAATTGACGGGCGTGGAATATCCAGTGGTGGCAGTATGGGGAAACTACCCATTAACGAAGAGTCTTTTAAAAGACCGACTCCAACATTCTCATAACCCAGTGGGGTTTTAGCTATGAACGACACATTGCCAGTGTGAGTATCGGCATTAAAGAAGGAAAGTTGATCAACCGTAACCAATCTTCCTTGGTGAGGAAATCGTATGACATGGAAAAGGGTTGATACAACAACACGCATAGAATCGACCCAGCTACGACCAAGTAGAAGATTATAATCTAAGGGAGCATCGAAAAATTCCACTTCAACCTGGACGGTCTTACCTTCGAGAGTAACAGGCAATGATGGGAGAACGTCGTAAGGCTTAAAACTAGAGCCGTTGAAGGCTCTCAAAGTGTTTTGGGATTTTCTTAAAGGGGGAGAGCCAATGGATTTCCAACAATAAAAAGACATTACACACGTAGAGGCCCCCTCATCAACGACAGTCCGACAAATGCTCTTGTCGGCGACGACAACTTGTATTTGAAACACAAGCTGTGGGGGTAACCTTGGAATATGGTCTTTAAAGTCAAAGACTATCAAATTCGTATCTGTGGGATCAATTCCACCTATAGCTTTCAACAGAGCCCTTCGCTGTGCAGGACAAGACTGAAGGACTTCAAGGGCAGACATCGTTGAAGATGCTTGGGCCAGATCTTCGACAATGCTATAGTTCTGGGCTGCACGAGCATGAGGATTGAATGTCGATTTCTTAACGACACCTTTCGGGGGTGGTCGTATAACTGTATCAAGGCTCGGTCGTTTGAGATGAAGAGGACCGTTTGTAGATGGATTCAGTGGAGAGGGCTGTACCAAATCAGGAGGTAAGTCGTCAACCTTCTCCTTAGAAGGAGTACAGTCTTTAGCTCTAGTGGTAAGTGCAACATTGTCTTTCTTGGAATCACCGGTGCACATCAAAACATAAGATGATGTAGAAGTAGAGGGTTGGTCATGGATGACCAACGAAGCCTGTTGTTGAGACGGGAAGGGTTGAGAAAAGACTGTCGGCGTAGAGGATTTTGGCTGTCCTTGAAGGAACTTGTTAACCTCGACGCGTCTCGAACAATCCTTCATGTAGTGATCGTCACCACAGATAAGGAAAGGGTAGCGTGGTTTGCGCTTATCCCGATATTCAACAGGAGGGGTTTTGGTTTGCTCATTCGGATTGTTATTTTTACTCTCCTTATTCTTGCCTCTCCCTTTCTTAGATTTGTTCTTACCAATAGGCATAAACTGAACAACGTTCACTTCAGAGGTTTTACCGACGGGAGGAGCAGGAGACGGAGCACTTTGAACATTAGAAGAATTGGATTTAGGGGTCGTGTTTGAAACAGAATGTGGTTGAGCATGGGTAGTCCCAATCACACCATCGGCTGCATCTGAAGCAGCTGGGGTAGTTGAAGCGCTGGAAGTACCAGGACGAGGCAAATCCAGTAATAGATCATAAAGAGTTCTCGTTTGCGAATAAACGAGATCAAGGTACTGAGCACGACTTATAGCCTGCTCTTCTGTAACAACACCACCCATAGCAATGTCTTTACCAATTTTGTTCACAAAAGATTTTGTGAACCACTCTGCCAGTAACTGATCGGGAAGCTCAAGTTTAATGAGACGTTGCCTCCTTCACCACTCATGAATATGATCAGATATATGAGTGCTTGTATTTTGTTTCAAGGAAGTTAAAATCTCAGTCCCGGTATCGTAACGGATCGACAACTGGTAATGTGTGAGAAAAGCCATAACAAGGGTGTGAAAATCGAAAAAGAAACCTCGTGGTAACTCAATGTACCACTTCGCAGCAGCTCCAGTGAGGGTTCGTTGAAAAATACGGAGACGAATGGAGTCATCCATTAACGAATTAGACGAACACCATAAATGAAAAGTCATGACATGATTATTAGGGTATTCTCTCGCCTTACCATCAAATTTCGAGATGTCCAATGGAAGCTTTGCAGGAATAGTACGCCATTGGGGAGAGTGACGGATAGGATCGTTGAGAATCCTAGACAAATCTGGCAAATCCAAAGTAGAAAGAAAAGGCAACTATCGGTTTACTTGCGGATACTGGTGGCTTTGGGGTGGAAGCCCCGTTGGCAGACCAGTAGGAGCATAAGCAGATTGTCCGTAGAGGGAATCTCTGGGTTGGTTTGGTGGTGGCTGGATAGGGTAGTAGCCCCAAGGATTAGAACCTTGAGTTTGAGCAGGGACCTGAGGTTGGGAAGTTTGACCCGAACCCCAAATAGGATTAGTCACACCTGGATATGGTTGGCCTACAAGAGGGACTGTTGCTTTCCCCCCAGCAAGAGGTATGTTTCGTAAAAGTTGTTGCCAATACTGGGCCAACTCAAGAGGTATGTTTTTCCCAAAAGGAGAGGTTGGTCCCCCTACCGTAGGTATAGTCCCCCCCAGGAGTTGTGTACCAACCATGGGTTGTGTGGTTAACTGTGTTATATCCCGGAAAAGGAAAAGGAATCGTACTACCCTTTCCACCAACCGGAATGTGCAAGTTTGGTGCAACAGTTGGGATAGTGTTACTAGGATTAGGATTGCCAGTAGGAAACTGAGGGAGTGTCGGGATGAAACCGGGAATAGGATTCCTAGGAAACTGAGGACCACCTAGAGAACCAGCTAGGGTTTGTGGAGGTGTTGGATGGGAAACATTCAACAAAGGATTCAACACATGGTAACCATGAGGTAAATTCGGGTTGACCTCAGGCATTGACTGGGTGTTGATAGGGGCAAGAGTAGTTGCAGGAATCTCGGTTTGGACACTCGTAGTATTCGCGAGATGGGCCATCTCGGGAGGAAGAACAAAATGATAAGTGGTAGTCTCTGGTGTAGTTTCTGGTTCAGGAGACACAGGAGGGTTGATTTTGTAAACAGGAGGTGACTCAGTACCAAAAAGAACTCGTCGAAAATCACCCAAACAAAAAGGATCTTGGCCTATTACACCGTGAGAAGGCCCAGCAATTGATTCGGAAGATATAACAACGGTTTCTTCAGAAGGATTTAATCGTCCAATAGGTTGTTCACCATGACGAATGCGATAGTCCTCTATAGTATGGGTAATTCGAAAATTAGCAAGAGGATCAGTGGGTTCTACTTGTGGAGGTGGTGTAAAAACATCTGGGACTTCACTTACGTCCACGTATGGTAAAGTAACAAGGGGGATTTCACCCGGATGAGGAGAGTCCTCAGGGGTACCCTCAGGTGTTGTTGTATGCAAAGGTTGTGAAGCTTCTGGGTGTTCCGGGGACAAACCTTGCATCCTACGTGAACGTCGTGGGGGAGCAATTGTAAACAAGTAACAAATTCCCCAACGAAAATCCTATGGTCAACTTCAAGAAATGATCAGCACACACTATTAAACAAAATCTAGAAGCAATCACCAAGCAAACAATACCTTCTAATATCGAAGCCACTAGTTGGTGATGAAATCCAACGTTGCAACAACGAGATGAGAAGGGGTGGGGCTAAGGTGGAAAATTTATGTTGACGACCTGCTTAACAGACTTACACCCTGGTGCAAGCTCCCACACATAATCGTGGGTATACCCTCCAAGGAGCCCGAGTGAGTTTGATCAATGTCGATTCAAGGTACCGTGAAGACTTTCCCCTCCACAGTCACCTTGGGTAAGAACCTAGAGAGATAGGCCACTAAGGTCACCACAGACAACAATACATCCTAGGGGAATAGTCGTCAGTCCGATCCACACGCAAGGGCAGGGTATCAAGACCGAAACCAACTCAAAGGCTTCCACTCATAATTGTGGGTATACCTCAGAGTGATCCCCGTAATACGTGCAATCTCTACACCGATGTCAACAAAGCAGGGGTAGTAACTCTTCCAACACCAATGCGACCTAGTGCTTGACCCTCATGTTAGAAGGGCTTCCCAGGACAATATGTTGCCAATGGAATTTTACACTCCCTAACTCAAGATGCTATTGTGTGTTTTTGAGCTTTTGGAGAGTGTATCTCTCTTCCTACTCCAAAGCACTAGCCTAACTAAATATTGGTGTAAAAGAGCCCTACAAAAAGTTATTAGGTAAATTTTAATATTACGCAATGTTTTTAAAAGTTGTTGTTTACTCAAAGGTAAAAGAAGTGAAACTCGTGATGTATGACTCTGACCCAAAAGATGCAAGGACAATGATGAAATATAAATATTTTCATTCCATGAATCCTAGTTACGGGAGAGAGAGTATCTTCCAAATCAATCTCAATACTACAATGCAAATGCAATGCTCAATTTCCGTTCAGATGCCAATGTAAACAATCATATATTCATGAACGATTTCCAAATGTCTTTTTCAAACAAACTCTAAAAACTTGATTTTCAATGTTTTTGAAAAGGTAAAAACAAACTCTTGAAAGAAAACTTATTGCTCACTTTCCAAGAAGAACTCTAAATAACGAGAAAAGAAAACCAAATCATAAATACCCAAGCAAACAACCCAATCCAAAACTTTCAACGAAAGTAAAAACAAAAGCAAACCAAAGAGTTCCTCAATGCTAATGAAAAATGTCCTTTCAAACCACCAAGCAAACGAGAAACACCAAACACTTGACTCGCTACCAATCATTGGTTCTTATCCAAACAGACACACTCAACTCCAGAAGCCAGAGAAAAGGAAAATGCCAATAAGAGCCAAGAAATGAAATTCAAGCTACCAAGGGCAAGAAAAACCTAGAAACCCTAAATTTGTTCAAGCAAGCAAACTACAACAAGAGATGCATAAGTCAATGACCCAATAAGCCAAAAAGAGACAAATCAACTGTTCTAAGCAATTGAAAAAGTCAAAAATCAATTTCCAAAATTTTCAAAAATCTGCTCGCAAGCCAGCAATGATACACAGTGCGAGAAGATAGTGTTCTCGCAGGCCACTGTGGAGCAAAGTGCAAGGGGTTCGCACTGAACTATATATGCAAAGTGCGAAATTGATTGGTTCTCACAAGATGTCAATGGACACAGTGCGAGAATCCTTGAAGATAATGAAAAATTTGAAAATGCAGGCAAAATTCAAGTTGGCTTATAGACCCAGAAGGTCTCTCAGGGTATCCTGAGGACTCAGACACTGACAAAACAGGAGAAAAATGAAAATAGATCAAATGGCCACAGAAAATTCAAAAAACATAAAGAAAAAAGGAATAGATCCCCAGTGGAGTCGCCAATTTTGTTTCAGGATAAATCCGTGAGTGCGGACACAAACCGATCTCCCTAGATCCACCTGGATCTAGAACAAAATAGGACAGAATAATACACTTTCCCTAGATCTAGACTATTGAATGAACTGAGAGATGAGGATCATGGACATACCTTATGAACAATTTCCTTAGATCTCTGTTGTTCCAAGCTTTTCTCCAATTCTCTCGTCCCATCCAGATCACAACAGAACGAACCAATCGAAGTAAAGGCAGAATAATACATTCAATAACTAGTCTATACATATGATCAAGGAGTTATGTAATAAAGTGACATCATATTTATGGGAAAGGGACATATTGTTGTATTGAATTAATTGAAAGGGAAACTTACAACCTGAGCCTTGATGTCGCAGGTCTCCTTTCGATGGCTCCTAGCTCTGACACACACACTTGCTCATGCATGAAGAAAATCAACCACTTTTAATAACCTTGTTGTAGTCTCTTGCTGCTATAGCATCAGTCCTCCATACAGTCTTGTACTAATTCTCTAATCAATCTCTAGCTAGCTTACTGCTTATTCTTTCTTAACCCCTTCCATGAGAAATCTCCTCAATATATAAGAGAAGATAGATTAGTTACTTGGATAGGAAATGATCCCAAGATATCTGGAATGCCATCACTTGAATAACCATTCGAAGCCAACTCATGTTTCTAGAATATTCCCTTCTAGAAGATTCGAGATCTTATCTTTTTCCTTCCTTTGAAACATGTTCGCACCCTGGCTATTAGTTACAGTGCGAGAGGTTCGCACCCCAGCTTAAAGCAGCCTACAAGAATCAGGCATTCTCGCAGGCAAATATATAGGTAGCCTGCGAACATCCCTTAAAAGCATGATTTCTGGAAGCAGACAAATGTAACTTTTCTCAGGAAAGTGTTCTTAGTAAAGAGCTTGATTTTCCATCATCATGACATTATCATGACATTATCATGACATCATCTCGATGACCAAAATTGTGGATAACACTGATCAAATGTTGCAAACCCTAGCCAAGAGATAGTCCAAGCCAAAATGTAATTGCTAGCTGCACCAGCAGCTCTCCTCCAAACCTGCGCACAAGACTGCAACTGCACTGCACAGAACTGGCTCTCTGCAACTGCCGATATGTGTCAAATGAGAGACTGGAACCCTGTATTTATAGTGGTTCTAGCAGACTTACTGGGGTCGACTTCTCCTTCTGGGTACCTGTATGTTCAGTATATTATTTCTTCTAGATGACTTCTTGTCTTGGAGGCTAATAGCCTAATACAAATTATCTTCTTGATCCGACAAGTCTTCTATGGTTATTAGCCAACTCATTAGGGTTTCTCTTTCTTCTCGGAGTCTTTTATTCTCATCAGGTTCACACATGGAGGTAAATACCTCCCACATCTACCATAATATCAATAGGACCATCTAGTAAAATAATCCATTGTTGTAAGAATATACTTGTGCTGCTGATAAGAAGAGGGATTAATTGGTCCTATGATGTCAAGGCCCTATTGCTGAAAAGGGGAATCTACAGTGACGAGATGCAAAGGGAATGCTGGTTTTTTCAGCTGTCCTGCAGCCTTTTGGCAGATTATGAATTTACGACACAACACATGGGCGTCTTTAAACAAAGTAGGCTAATAGTACCCAAATATTATCACTTTTTGGGCAGTGGTATCTCCATCGAAATGATCATTGGATTCTCCTGCATGAAGTTTAGATAGCACTTTTTCTGCCTCTTCCTTTTCTAAACAATGCATAAGAACACCATCAAAGTTCTTTCAAAATAAAACATCATTTATTAACTAGAAAGATGCAGATCTAAGCCTGAGTGATCTTCTATTTTTAGGATCAATATTACGAGGAGAAAATCCATGTGTCAAATAAAATTTAATGTTTTCATACCAAGAATTGGTAGTAACTTATGCACAACTGATTTTTTTTTCGTTATGTCGATTTATAGTTGAGGTGTTGATTTGACTCTCTTGTTCTTCAACCGAATCAACCACTAGTTTACACATTCCTTGACCTCTAACAATCTACACAGAGGTTATTTCAAGGTTGTATTCATGTAGTGATGTCATCCAATTTTCCCCTTTCTCATCCAGTTCTTTTTGTACTAACAGGTTTCTTACAACTGGGTAAGGAACAATAACCTTGGTTCTGGATTTCAATAGGTATGACCAGAATTGTTTCACTGCTTTGAAAACAACATATGTCAGTTTATCTACTACTGGGTATTTAATCTCTACCCATTTGAAAGTTGATCTCATGAAGGCAATGAGTATCTCATTGCTTTTATCATTTTTCTGTGTTAACACAACAGCATAAGATCGGTCAGAAGCAAAGGTGTAAAGAGTGAAATCCTGAGAAAAATTGGGACTCATCAAGGAAGGAGATTTGATTATTGTTTTTCTAATGGAGTCAAAAGATTGACTTTATTATGGTCCCCAATTGTACAATACATATTTTTTAATTAAATTATGTAATGGTGTTATCATTTCTGAGAAACTTGGGACAAGACTTCTAATGAAATTAATCTTGCCCAAAAAGGATTGCATGTCTTTTTTGGAAGGAGGGGGGAGTTTGGCAATAGATTGGGTTCTTTCAGGTTCAATAATCGTTCCATCCTTAGACACTATAAAACGAAGCAGTTCACCTTTCTCCACTACAAAGACCGATTTCTTAGGGTTGATAGATATGCCAAACTTGTAGCATCGTTCCAAGACAGCCCTGAGGTGAGACAAGTGATCTTTCTTATTTTTAGAGAAGATGGTGACATCATCAAGATAGACCACGATTGAATGGTTAACGATGCCACGAAAATAAATATCCATTTCTCTCTGAAAAGTGGCATCGGTGTTTATCAATCCAAAAGGCATTTTCTTGTAGGCATAAGTGCCCCATGGGGTACGAAAGGTGGTATTAAGCTGGTCTGAGGGAGACATAAGGACCTGGTTGTATCCCAAAAAACCATCTAACAGATATAGTCTTTCGGAACCAGAAACCTGTTATAGGATTTGTTCCATTGGAGGAACAGGGTAGTTGTCTTTATTAGACACTCGGTTTAAGTTCTGAAAATTGACACAAAGTCGAATTTCACCACTTTTCTTTCTTATAGGGACTAGATTAGACACCCATTGTGTGTGCCTGAATAGGAAAATTATCTTTGCAGTTAGTAATTTTTTTAGTTCCTTTTTAATAGTGGGTTCCAATTTAGGGTGCATCTTCCTCAATTTATGTTGAAACGGATGAGTCTGGGGTTTCATAGGGTTAACATGTTGTACGATGTTAGGATCAAATGTTTTCAAGTCATCATACGTCCAAGAAAAAATGTCTTTAAATTCTTTAAATTCATTAAATAACTTTATAACATCATATCTTTCTTGCTCGAAGCATCCCTTTCCCAAATTAATATTTTGGGGATTATCCTTTGTTCCTAAATTTACCATCTCATAAATCAAAGAGGAACTATTATTTTTACAATTGACTACCCCTCTAAATTTATCATGCAAATCATAGAATTTATCTAGCCTCACAACAAATCCAGGGATAGAGTTTACTAGCTCAGATGTAGATACAGGAGATCGAGGATCAGATATTACCATGAAATTCCAGAGGTTCTCATCATGAGTACCTTCATCAATGACTGCACCTTGGAAGGTGTCTTCCATGTGCATAAATTTTATAATCTGTTGGTCATCATCGAATACTCTCCAATCTGTGATGTTATCCGGGATCGATGGCCTGAAGAACAATTCAATTGAAAACACATTAGGGGAAAGACCTTCAGTGGGAAATAGTTTATAAGCAACATTGGCCAATAAATCATCTTTTGAATTACTTAATCTAGGAATGGAATTTATGTTAAATGATAAAAAAAATTGCATCAAACTCCATACCTCTGTTTGGTAGATTTTCAGATGTGGTGATAAGAAATGTATGGCGTTTCTTACCTGCTTAACCATGATTTTTGAATCACCAAATACCATCAAATTATTCATGTCCATATCTAAAGATTTCCTAATTCCTTGTAGAAGTGCTTCGTACTCGGCGGTGTTATTAATGCATTCAAACTCTAGCTGGAAAGCAATAAAAGTTGTATTACCTGTAGGATTGATGAGTACACAGCATGCACCTTCTCCTTCTTTGGATTTGGATCCATCAAAGTATAATGACCAGATTTTTTCATTGTCAATATTACTTGTCATACCTTGCAAGATCGATGTCTGAGTCTAGGTTATAACTTCGGATTGCTGCCCAGGATTCGCAATAGAAGAAATTTCAATCATGAAATTACCGAAAAAGGTATTCATTCCCTATGTTTCAAAATAATTTGTAGATGTAATGAATGGCTCATTATGATCATTTAGATCTATTACAGTATGCTTCAGATAACGTTCTCTATTTATATTGATTTTGTTGGGTTGTCCATTTTCAGGCAGCCACAAGTGAGACCAATCTGTGGCAAAGTAACCATACAGTTTTTCTGACCAATCCCTACTTAAGAACAAACCATAAAATCAAGGGATATCAACAACGATAATTTCAATTATCTAATGAACCTTAGGATTGGATGATAATATAATCAGAACATTCTTAATCTCACCAATTACCTTAACATTTGTTCAATCTAGCTGAATGATTTTGAGATCAGAAGGTTTAACTTCTACATTAATTTTTTGGCACACAGATAGAGGCATCACATTTGACAATGCACCAGAATATACCATACAATTATGTACATTCCTATTAAAAATTTCAAAGGTTAAGAAAAAAGGCAAGACATTTTTTCAAGTGTTGACAGCAGAATTCTGTTGATTTTTTGTTGTTGTCCCTAAAACAGTTTTATCTACATTTGCTACAATTTTTTCTGCTAAGTCCCTTCTGTCTAGAGGTTGATATGTATTTTTAGTTCGGACGTTCTTAGTTGTGTTTGAATCAATTTTTGTTGATTTTTTGTTCTTATAATCGTTCTTATTGTTGTTTTCAGCAATGATCTAAAGCATTTTCTACAAAATAAGAGGAAATATTAGCAGTTCAAAAACAGAAATATTAGCCCTCAATTTTTTCAGATCTTCAATTAAATCATATTCTAAAACTGGGGATGCTAATCTTTGTTTAATTTCATCTTACTTTGACTGTTTTGGAAACACATTTTTACTCACTTCAGAAGGGGGTTTGTTTTTCATTTTGCTTCTTGTGTTGTAGGGGTGAACAATTTCAAAATTTGCTTGGAAGATATTGTCCAAGAAGTGACCGAAGAAAGTGGTTGATGATTCCTAATCTTTTGGTAATTATTCCTCAACTACATCTTCAAAACCTTCGGGAGGAACAGAAGAAGAATTATCATTTGCTTCTAAGATGGTTTTCAAAGCATATTGTAAACTTTTGAAATTTAGACCTTTGGTGGTTGGGTTTGGTTGGTTAGGAGGAAAATGTTTTCTGAAAGGAGGTTTAAAACTTATTTTTCTTGTGGATGCATCCTCAGATGATCTCTTCAAGTCAATGAACTGGTTGGACAGTTTTTTCAAAGATTTCTAATTCTAAATTTTCTGGTTTATTTTTAGTTTGAGGAGGCCTAGTAAGGATCTCTATTTTCTTTTTAGAGGGTGAAGTTGTATCGGATTCACTATTAAAATTATCTTTCAGGATCAATATATCTTTCTCAATCTGAATTGCCTCCTCAAAGGCTTCAAGCAATGTGTTCTTTTTATAACTTTTAACCCATATGGCTATATTATTGTGCAAGGCTTTAGCATAATATGCAACAATTAAACTTTCAGCAGGCATTGAATCTGCAGGGATTTTATTCTTTAAGGTAAGAAATATTTGGTTAAAATCTTTCACTTTTTCCTTAGGGTTCATTTTTAAGCTGGAGAGTTCCATAACCAAGACTTCCGGAGATTTATCATCTCCGAATTTTTCCAAGAAACAAGTTTCAAACTTGTCCCAAGAGACAATGGTTTGGGGATATTCAGCAAAATACCGTGTCGAGGAATTTCCCTCAAAAGTATAACAAAATAATATGCATACTACATCCTCGTGTTCAACACTCCAGAGTCTAATGGCCAACATAGATTTTTTGATGTGATCCTCAGTGGACTGCTTTGAATATGGATCAAATTTGGGCAGCCATTTCTCCGGATGTTTTGACAATGGGTGTGGGGGTTCGGGTATAGCCATGACATCTTGATCGAGCCAAGGTCTGGAAGGATTGTTTTGGTTTTCCATGGAAGTTGGTTGTGTTGAAGGTTGTGATGGTTCTGATGAATAACTTCCTTCATTTGAAGACTCTCCTCCTGAAGAGGATGGGGATGAATCAGATGGGGAAGGTGGAATACTGGATCCTCTGACTCCAAGGATAGGTGTTTTAGTAGGATTGGTAGTATTTTCACCTAATGGTTTTTGGAGCAGAACAGTGCCTTGAACTTGTTCTTGTATGTCCAAGAAATCAAGGGGTTGATTAAGTGGCCTACCAGGTTGTCTGATATGAGCTAGGGCACTATGCGTTCTTATGAGTGACTAACGAAATATTTCTTGGACGTCAGCCTCTTGAGGAACTGGTGTCATTGGTTCAACGAGAATCTCAGAGTTATCATTTGAGTTAGTTGTTGTTTCAAGTGTAACGTTATTGTCTAAGTGACTATGTGTTACAACATGGGAGCGAGTGTGTGCGGGAGGAATCTTATGACCTCCACGTTCCATCAATTAAATTTGGGCCCTCCTTCTAGCGCCATTTGTTGATGGGTGTAAGTGACACACCGTCAACTGGAAGGTCAAATCCAAACTAGGGTTGTCTAAATAATCCAAACCGTTTGGAGTGAGATGATCTGACGGGTTTAATTGCTCCATTGGCCGACTAAAATCCTAAAAAAAAAAAAAGGAAACTAATCTAAAAAAAACTACGATACTATGTCCATGAATTTAATTATTCACAAGTGTTAAAGCAGAAACATAAGCATGTGATTATGAATAGGGTATTTATAGTTTTCAAGTTTGGGTAGATGTCTTGTGAAATCAATACTTTTTCAATTGTTTACGAAGTAGATAAAGAAAGAGCATACATTTTATATTTTATGTTTAATAATTTAAAATCTAAGAATTCACATATACTACTAAGACGTAATTTGAAACAAGAACAGGATAACAACCAAAGCCAATTATTGGCCCTTGACCATGTTTTGGGAACACTTGGTCATATTTGACCATTTTTGGGACTTCGACAGCCTGTCAAAGATGGAGCGCCAGACGAAGTGGAGATTGCAGAATATTGGCCCACTTTTGGGTCCCTTTTTGGGTTTTGGAAATATTTAATGGGAAAGGGATGTCGGCCCATGGGTTTACCCATGCTTAGGCCCATTTTGTATGTATAAATAGAAGGATAGGAAAATGTAAGAAAGTAGTAATAGAGAAGAATATTGTATCTATGTGATATAGGCTAAGTGCCAAGAGGGAATCTGTGTGATCAAGAGTTTTGTACATCCTGTATAGACTTGCATAGCTTAGTGCAAGTCCCTGTGTGAAGGTATAGAAGGATTTGTGCTAAAGGGCAAGGAAGAAGGATCTAGCGAGATGTGCAGATCGTCTATCCTATGCGTAGTAAGGGTTTCTAAGGATTTTTGCTTGTAACCGATTGGTCGATGATAATAAAGAATAAGAGTTGGTGGTCGTTTCCTTAAGGTGGGGGTGAACCATGTAAATCTGTGTGTTATGCTTTGTGCTTTGACTTGATGTGTTTATCCCTTCTTTTGCTAAGTGCTTTGATATATTTAGATATATATACTTATTCTTTGTGCTTCATTAGATGTGTATGAATAGTAGATCTGATATGTATGAATGTGCTTAGTGTTGATCTACTGGATTAGATCTATTTTACTGTTGCTAAGTACTAAGATACCTTAGATCTAAGTGAATGATGTGATGCTTTGTGTTATCTCCGAAGTATAATAAGGGTTAAATATTGATGAATGATCAATGCTAAGTTCTCTGTAAGTGATATAATCACAGACCTATGTCCCAGCTAAGGTTGTAGACACTTAAGTCCTGCAACCACCCCGCCTCTTCCTCGGGTGAGACCTCATCTGATTCACAGGTATTATCGAAAGGGCTGGTAGTTAGGGTTTTGTTGGTGCGTTGTTGTAGCATTGAACCCTGGGTCTACCCTTGTGCCAACAAATGGTTCCATTGCCAAGACCATTTTCACCAAAGCCTTCATCCAGGAAGAAAGATAAGATAGCCAGAACCAAGTTTGAGACTATTCTCACTCCGGATGACTTCGACTTCATAATCGTTGCATTGAAGGATACTTCGCTTAGCAGAAAAGAAGGAAGCCAAGCAAGAGGAAGTGTTTAGTCACATCAGGGATGAGCTTCAAGGAGTACAGAAAGAAATTCATTCTAGCCACGCAGTTTCTAGTTCGCCCCTACCATCAAGAACACTAGACTTAGGTGATGAGCTAGCCCAACTACATTGGATTGTTGATACAATCGAAGCTCGACTGTGATGAGATCAAGAAGACACAGCACAAGCCACCCAAACTTTAGCGCAAGTTCAAAAATACCTTGAGGACCACAAAAGTACTGTAGAAAAGGAAAATCTTTCTCTACAAGAAAAATGGGATGGAGAGAAAGCATTGCTACAGAAAAACAAGGAACAGTTTCTCGCAGAGAAACTCAAAGTATGGGAAAGGGTTCACAATGCACTTCACTCTGTGACAGTCATAGAAGTGAAAATTAAGGAATGAGTCCCATAGCAGGTGGTGCAACTTGAAGAAGTAATCCAGCAGCTTCAATAGTGCATCGCAGATCTGGAACTTTGTACCATGCCTGAGAATCCTCAAGAAATCAGAGACCTAAGGGAGGAAACTTCTCACAATGCAATTAGAAGAATGAAATCCCTTTCCTTGGAGTACAAGAAGTTGAGCTCCAGGGGCACTCAGACATATGAAAAATTTACAGAAAATCCAGAGTCACAGGTGTTGGAGTCGTAGCTCCAGGAAGAAAAGCATCACGCAGATATGCTACAGGCATAGCTAAAGGCCTTGACACCAGTTGGAAGAATGAAGAGGTTTCCAGACCAGAGCACGTCCCAACAACAGATCCACATGATCCAGACCAAAGTGATGGAAGTCTCTCAATGACTTCCAACTGTTCATCGAAGTTGAAATCCGAGGAGCAGAGCTTGAACAGGTCATCATCATAGCAGAACAATGCCTAGAATGGCCAGTCAATGGTGCACTCATTCAGGAGTTCACTTAGCAAGAGGTTGTAGCATTACAGTAGGTCGAAGCAGCTCGAGCCAAGCTTGAGGCATTCGAGGCAGAATTTATCAGACCAGAGTGAATCAGGATGAGTCACAGGTGAGTGTTGGGGGGTTGTTGTCCCTTGACCAAGTTTTGGGAACACTTGGTCATATTTGACCATTTTTGGGACTTCAACAGCCTCTCAAATATGGAGCGCCAGATGAAGCAAAGATTGCATAATCTCAGCCCACTTTTAGGTCCCTTTTTGGGTTTTGGGAATATGTAATGGGAAAGGGATGTCATCTCGTGGGTTTACCCATGCTTAGGCCCATTTTGTATGTATAAATAGAAGGATAGGTAAATGTAATAAAGTAGTAATAGAGAAGAATATTGTATCTATGTGATATAGGCTGAGTGCCAAGAGGGAATCTGTGTGATCAAGAGTTTTTTGCATCCTATATAGACTTGCAGAGCTTAGTGCAAGTCCTTGTGTGAATGTATAGAAGGCTTTGTATTGAAGGGCAAGGAAGAAGGATCTAGCGAGCTGCACATATATTATGTCCTATGCATAGTAAGGGTTTCTAAGGCTCTCTGTTTGTAACCGATTCACTGATGATAATAAAGAAGAATATTTGGTGGATGTAGCCCCAGGGTGGGGGTGAACCACGTAAATCTATGTTTTATTCTTTGTGCTTTGACTTGATGTGTTTATCCCTTCTTTTTCTAAGTGCTTTGATATATTTAGATAGATATACTTATTATTTGTGCTTCATTAGATGTGTATGAATAGTAGATCAGATATGTATGAAGATGCTTAGTGTTGATCTACTGGATCTTATCTATTTTACTGTTGCTAAGTACTAAGCTACCTTAGATCTAAGTGAATGTTGCGATTCTCTGTGCTATCTATGAAGTATAATAAGGGTTGAATATTGATGAATGATCAATGCTAAGTGCTCTGTAAGAAATATAATCACAGACCTGTGTCCCAGCTAAGGTTGTAGACTCTTGAGTCCTGCAACCACCCCTGCCTCTACCTCGGGTGAGACCTCATCTGCTTCACAGGTGTTGCCGAAAGGGTCGATATTTAGGGTTTTGTATGTGTGTTGTTGTAGTGTTGAACCCTGGGTCTGCCCCTGTGCCAACACCAATCTAAATTGTTCCTATTTCATTAATAAACAAACTAATAATAGACATAGAATGTGAATAAAACTAACCTGAGATTAATCAATTATTGATTTTATGTCTCTGTGCAATTTAAACTCCCAGCTATCTTGCCTGTGAGAAAATCCCATAACAGGCTTCTGCTAACATTCCTAGAGTAAACTCAAAGGTGTTGTTCGGAGTAAACATATAAGAAACAGAGTAATAAACATGTATATCATGTGATCTTGTAATTATGAATACTTATAGTAAGAGAATTTTAATATAAAGTGTTTGTGTAATATATCACTCAACATCAAGCATAAATCAATGATATTTGAATGAAATAACGATCACAAATATGATATATGAACAACATATTACAGACAGAATTTAAAGTGCAAAATAAAATGAAACATTATATGCTAGTAAGACTAAAGTTGCATAACATATTAATGTTCCATAATATAAAAGGCAAAACGTAATGGAACAATGTCACGCTGGACTAAAGTCGAGGTGTGAACAACTTGTCCATATAGTCTTGAAAGTTACTTGTCCATAATGTGTCCAAAAAAGGTCCCTTACTACTGAGAATGATCATTATTTAAACTACTTCAAGCTTCAAATGCTCATATCTCATAGGATAAAATTGAATCCATAATAATTGGGTAATATTACAAAAATAGCAAAAATAGTAACCACTCATGCAAGAGTTGGCTTGTTCAAAATTAAACCAAAGTTTGATAAAAACATAAAAAAAGGAGAAACTACTGCACACTTGAGCGTATAATTGAAAGTTTTTTTCTCCAATCAATCAGCAACACAATCTTCCATTTCCTGAGAATAGCAAACCGATTTGATATATTAGAAAACACAATTACTAATTATTCAAAAGAGACTTAGCTACAGAATCATAGACTGTGTAGATATTCTTATTTTTAGCAAATGAAATCAAAATTCAAATCTTCCTATTTCGAATTTGACAACATAATCGAATAAAATCAAAACAAAATGTTTTACCATTAAAAATTATCCAAAGAGGGATCATACAGTTTAGAGTTTATAATTGTTTTTAAATTGGTCGTATTCTTAATGATTATATTTCCAGCACTCTTGATTCATTTATTATCTCTCTCTATATGTGCCTTGAGATCAAGGTTCTCTTGTTTCAACAGATCATTTTGAGCGGTCAAGGTTCTAATTCAGGTCTGTAAGAGAGGACCATTTGTATAGTAACGCTCTACTCAATTGAGGAAACTATCACAGTGTACTGGGGTGACAACATATTTGTTGGAATATTGGTTGTTGTCATTGATGTCAACCCTAGTCATGGGTTTTGGACTGCAAGATTGATGAAGGTATTTGGACATGAAGGAAAATGCACATGCAGATAAAACACCCATGGATGGGTAGTATACATCAAATTGTTTATGGTGGTATGTGGCATGTCACGTGGATCCTCATGGTTGAGGAGAAATAATTTTTTGAAGATGACAAAGTGAATGGAAGAAGGAAAAACATGTAGGCCCTAAAGATAATTAAAGAACATAATTACAAAATAAGAAAGTGTCAGGTCGGCCCTAATGTTAAAAGGAAGTGACATAAATGGTATAAATAAATATCATTATACATTCATTTGATATACAATTCGAATTTTAGAGGAAATCAGAAGTAAAGAAGGCCAGATTTCAAGGGAGGATGAAGTCTTTTGGTGATGTGTTCTAAGGTATGTTATTTTCAAGTCATCTTACCATTTTCGCTATAACTTTTTTTCTAGAACGATTCAGATGGTTAAATTGCTATGGTATTGAGAAGACATATATGTTGATATTGAGAGGGGGGTGAATTAGTATCAAGTACAATTTAAAAAAAAAATTCAACTTATACTTAAATCATTCAATTATATCCAATGAGAAATGAACAATAGTATAAGAGTTACACCAATACAACACAATACACCATGCACAATATATGAGAAATAATAAATAGTTTTTGTTCAAGGGAAGTAATGACTTCCAAAGGTAGCTACAGCTTCCAAATGTAAAGGGAGGGATAAACCTCCAAGAGAAAGATACAATCCTCCAATAGAGATTTGAACTCTCCATCATTTCCCCTTCCTTCCACCCAAGAATATATGAGAGATAATAAAACTTTACATTAAATCATCACCATTAACCAATCATCACATAGAACCTGATAATGCTTCCTGAGACTTCTTCAATTTCTGCAATTCTTCAATTCTTGGACTACTCTGATCCTGTAGATAATATTACTCAATGTATTCTCTGAAACTCCTCCAATTTTCACTCCTTGAATCCCCCCCAAAAAGAGGTTATAGAAAGAATGGTAAACTTTATTCAATTTTGGTCTATTCAGAAGACCCAACTTGTACAGCATGCCTCGCGCTCAATATTTAACATCTGACTCTAAAACACACACACAAGAAACTACAGTCCCTACTATTTCCAATGGAAGTGGTCCCACTTCATTGGGATTATGTATGAAGAAGTTATGATTGTTTTACCTGGAACACCTGTTTATTGACTAACTTCATGACTGGTCACAAACCCTATCTTCCACAGAATGTATGTCCATAATTATAGCGAATCAAGAGCTGAAATTTTTACCAAAGGTACCTTGATATGTCTTCTCAATACCATAGTGATTTCACCATCTGAATCATTCTAGAAAAAACTTTATAGAAACAATGGTAAGATGACCTGAAAATAACATACCTTAGAACACATCACCAAAAGACTTCATTGTCCCTTGAAATCCGGCCTTCTTTTACTTCTTATTCCCTCTGAAATTCGACTTGTATCAAATGAATGTATAATAATGTTTATTTATACCATTTATGTCACTTCCTTTTAACATTAGGGCCAACCTGACACTTTCTTATTTTGTAATTCTTTTCTTTAATTATCTTCAGGGCCTACATGTATAATTCACTTTGTCATCTTCAAAAATTCATTTCTCCTCAACCATGAGGATCCATGTGACGTGCCACATACCACCAGAAACAACATGATGTATACTATCCATCCATGTGTGTTGTATATACATGTGCATTTTTCTTCATGTCCAAATACCTTCATCAATCTTGCGGTCCAAAACCCATGACTAGGGTTGACATCAATGACAACAACCAATCTTCCAACAATCTCCCCCTTTGTCATTGATGGCAACACTCATGCTCCCCTTATCATCATGATCCCAATTTCTCTCCCCCTTTGACATCAATGGCAAAGGGTATGGCTTCTCCCCCTGGGTTTAATGGAAAAAGGTAGACTTCTTCTTTGGGGCTGCTCCCCCTAAACATGTGGCACTTAATAATACTTCATCCTTATTTTTGGTCTTTGGGACTTTTTATTCCTTGGAATCCTTTTGTGTGGATTTTGTCTTCTCTCTCTTCTTCATGTCTAGGATGTATATGTTGTTCGGTCTTCTTGTTGTAGTTGCAACCAATCTTCCTAAGTTATTTTCTCTGATTTTACATTTACGGGAGCCAAATGTAAGAGTGTATCCTTGATCACACATTTTACTAACACTGAGTAGATTATCATTCAAGTCTTAAACCAATAGAACATTCTTTTATTTTAATTTTTTTCTTCCAAGCTCTACTACACCTTCTCCAAGCATTTTGGCAGATGAGTCATCTCCAAATGCAACATTGCCATCCTTTCTCTTCAAGCTGATGAATTTGTCTTGATCCCCGGTCATGTGTGAAGAACATCCATTGTCTATGTACCATTCATCTTCTTCTTTACATTCTTCAGCGGTTAATGCTATTCGAAAATATTCATTGTTTGGAATCTCTCTCCTTCTCCATACTGTGGTTGGAATAGGGACATCTTCATTCATATATCTACAATCTTGTGCTTTGTGACCAAGATAATTGCATTTGTAGCATACAATATTTTTGTCCATCAATGGCTAAAATGAATTATAACTTCTGTTGATAAATCCACGATTATTTCCATATCTTTTGTTTACACCATTCATGTTTCTTGTGTATTTGTTCCTTTCATTGATTCTGCAATTAATTGCCTTATGTCCAAAAATTTTTCAAGTATAACAATGACCAAGAAAGAAATTTTGATACCTGGGAGCAAGTGACCTTCTTTGTGATGTAGTCCATCTGGTTTCATGATCTACTCTTCTATAGTTTCCTTCATACTGATTGAAGCTTCTTTGATTCCTGAAGGTAGGAGGTCTTCTTGGAAATTCATCTCTTTTGTAATCATTCCTTGTTTCTGGTATGTTGGTCCACTTCTCATCAACTGTCTGTGTACCTCTTTCTTCTACCTTCTTGTTGGTATTTGAATTTTTTTTTGTATGAAGTTTCACCCATGCAACCAAGATGTGTTAATTATTTTGGCACTTGAGAGTTTCTTAAGCTCTTCCTCAATGAGACAACTTCTTGTTCTCACAATCTTCTTATTTCTTTATCATTTGGACCTTCTTTACTTCTGCTATTATTCTTGCTTCTTCGAGTAGAGTTTTCAAGGAAATGGTTTATTCTCTTAGTTTATGAAAGTCTTCTAATTGTTTCTTTAAGCTTGCAACTGTCTTTTCACAACTAACCAATTCACTTCATAGTTTTCTTTGCGTTTCTTTGAGCTTGCTATTTTCAATCTCAACATGCTTCAGTTTTTTAAGATTCTCATCTTCGTGTTGAATAATTTTTTATTTATGATTTTATTCTTCTTCATTTGGATTTTCTTCTTTAGTTTCATTTCTTTCAATCCTTGAATGAGGACATTCAAATTCAACGTGACCTACTTCTTCAAAATTAAATCAAAAGAACTGACCTCTATTTTCTTCTTTGAAATCTCAGATGTTGTAATCTTCTTCAACTTCTTCTTCTTCTTCTGCTTCTTCCCTTGCATAAAGTTCTTGTAGCTTGTCCCAAAGATCTTTTGCTGATGCACATGATCCCACCTTGGATTTCACTGAATCTGTCAATCCATCCAGGATGGTATCTATTGTCAGTTTGTTGTTCCTTTTTGCTTCCTTCTGAGCTGCAGTCTTTGGTTTCTTAAAAGCATTGTATCCTAAAGCAACTAATATCCAAACATCTACCCCAAGATCTTTCAAGTAAGTTTCCATTCTATTTTCCTAGTATTCAAAATTGCTTACATCAAATGGTGGAATCCCATTTGGAATGTTTCCTTCCATTTCTGTGTAGGATCTTCCTTCCAGTGGTTAAACTGTACTGAAGGTAACCCACTCTGATTCCAATTGTTGATACAGAGAGGGGGGTGAATCAGTATCAAGTACAATTTAAAAACATTTTTCAACTTATACTTAAACCATTCAATTATATCCAATGAGCAATGAAAAATAACATAAGAGTTACACCAATACACCACAATACACCATGCACAATATATGAGAAATAATCAATAGTTTTTGTTCAAGGGAAGTAATGACTTCCAAAGGTAGCTACAGCTTCCAAATGTAAAGGGAGGGATAAACCTCCAAGAGGAATATACAATCCTCCAATATAAAGAGAGATTTGAACTCTCCATCATTTCCCCTTCCTTCCACCCAAGAATATATGAGAGATATTAAAACTTTACATTAAATCATCATTATCAACCAATCATCACATAAAACCTGATAATGCTTCCTGAAACTTCTTCCATTTCTACAATTCTTCAATTCTTGGAGTACTCTGATCCTATAGATAATATTACTCAAAGTATTCTCTGAAACGCCTCCAATTTTCACTCCTTGAATCCTCCCCAAAAAGAGGTTATAGAAAGAATGGTAAACTTTATTCAATTATGTTATGTTCAAAAGACCCAACTTGTACAGCATGCCCCGCACTCAATATTTAACATCCAATTCTGAAACTTGCACAAAAGAAACTAAATTCTGTACTATTTCCAATAGAAGTGGTCCCACTTCATTGGGATTCTGTATGAAGAAGTTATGATTGTTTTACCCGGAACACCTTTTTATTGACTAGCTTCAGGACTTGTCACAAACCCTATATTCCACAGAATGTATCTCCATAATTATAGCAAATCGAGAGTTGAACCTTTTACCAGAGGTACCTTGATATGTCTTCTCAATACCATACCGATTTCACCATCTGAATCATTCTATAAGAAACTTTATAGCAAAAATGGTAAGATGACTTGAAAATAACATACCTTAGAACACATCACCAAAAGACTTCATCCTCCCTTGAAATCTGGCCTTCTTTTACTTCCTATTCCCTCTGAAATTCGACTTGTATCAAATGAATGTATAATAATGTTTATTTATACCATTTATGTCACTTCCTTTTAACATTAGGGCCGACCTTACACTTTCTTATTTTGTAATTCTTTTCTTTAATTATCTTCAGGGCCTACATGTACAATTCACTTTGTCATCTTCAAAAATTCATTTCTCCTCAACCATGAGGATCCACGTGACGTGCCACATACCACCAGAAACAACATGATGTATACTATCCATCCATGGGTGTTGTATCTGCATGTGCATTTTTCTTCATGTCCAAATACCTTCATCAATCTTGCGGTCCAAAACCCATGACTAGTGTTGACATCAATGACAACAACCAATCTTCCAACAATCTCCCCCTTTGTCATTGATGGAAACACTCATGCTCCCACTATCATCATGATCCCAATTTCACTCCCCCTTTGACATCAATGGCAAAGGGTATGGCTTCTCCCCCTGAGTTTAATGGAAAAAGGTAACCTTCTTCTTTGGGGTTGCTCCCCCTAAACATGTGGCACTCAATAATACTTAATCCTTATTTTTGGTCTTTGGGACTTTTTCTTCCTTGGAATCCTTTTGTGTGGCTTTTGTCTTCTCTCTCTTCTTCATTTCTAGGATGTATATGTTGTTCGGTCTTCTTGTTGCAGTTGAAACCAATCTTCCTAAGTTATTTTCTCTGATTTTACATTTACGGGAGTCAAATGTAAGAGTGTATCCTTGATCACACATTTTACTAACACTGAGTAGATTATGATTCAAGCCTTAAACCAATATAACATTCTTTGCTTTTACATTTTTTCTTCCAAGCCCTACTACACATTCTCCAAATATTTTGGCAGCTGAGTCATCTCCAAATGAAACATTGCCATCCTTTCTCTTCAAGCTGATGAATTTGTCTTGATCCTCGGTCATGTGTGAAGAACATCCATTGTCTATGTACCATTCATCTTCTTCTTTACATTCTTCAGTGGTTAATGCTATTCGACAATCTTCATTGTTTGGAATCTCTTTCCTTCTCCATATTGTGGTTGGCATAGGGACATCTTCATTCATATATCTACAATCTTGTGCTTTGTGACCAAGATAATTTCATTTGTAGCATACAATATTTTTGTCCATCAATGGGTAAAATGAATTATAGCTTATGTTGACAAATCCATGATTATTTCCATATCTTATGTTTACACCATTCATGTTTCTTGTGTATTTGTTCCTTTCATTGATTCTGCAATTAATTTCCTTATGTCCAAAATTTTTGCAAGTATAACAATGAACAAGAAAGAAATTTTGATACCTGGGAGTAAGTGACCTTCTTTGTGATGTAGTCCATCTGGGTTCATGATCTACTCTTCTGTAGTTTTCTTCATACTAATTGAAGATTCTTTGATTCCTGAAGGTAGGAGGTCTTCTTGGAAATTCATCTCTTTTGTAATCATTCCTTCTTTCTGGTATCCTGGTCCACTTCTCATCAACTGTCTGTGTACCTCTTTCTTCAACCTTCTTGTTGGTATTTGAATTTTTTTTTGTATGAAGTTTCACCCATGCATCCAAGATGCGTTAATTCTTTTGGCACTTGAGAGTTTCTTAAGATCTTCCTCAATGAGACAACTTCTTGTTCAAGTTTCTCACAATCTTCTTCTTTCTTTATCATTTGGACCTTCTTTACTTCTGCTATTCTTCTTGCTTCTTCGAGTAGAGTTTTCAAGGAAATGGTTTCCTCTCTTAGTTTCTAAAAGTCTTATAATTGTTTCTTTAAGCTTACAACTATATTTTCACAAATAACCAATTCACTTCATAGTTTTCTTTGTGTGTCTTTGAGCTTGCTATTTTCAATCTCAACATGCTTCAATTTTTTAAGATTCTCATCTTCTTGTTGAATAATTTTTTCTTTATGATTTTCTTCTTATTCATTGGAATTTTCTTCTTCAGTGTCATTTCTTTCAATCCTTGGATGAGGACATTCAAATTCAACGTGACTTACTTCTTCACAATTAAAGAAAAAGAGATGACCTCTATTTTCATCTTTGAAATCTGAGATGTTGTAATCTTCTTCAACTTATTCTTCTTATACTACTTCTTCCCTTGCATAAAGTTCTTGTAGCTTGTCCCAAATATATTTTGTTGATGCACATGATCCCACCTTGGATTTCACTAAATCTATCAATCCATCCAGGATGGTATCTATTGCCAATTTATTGTTCCTTTTTGCTTCCTTCTGAGATGCAGTCTTTGGTTTCTTCAAAGCATTGTATCCTGAAGAAACTGAGATCCAAACATCTGCCCCAAGATCTTTCAAGTAAGTTTCCATTCTATTTTTCCAATATTCAAAATTGCTTCCATCAAATGGTGGAATCCCACTTGGAATGTTTCCTTCCATTTCTGCATAGGATCTTCCTTCTAGTGGTTAAACTGTACTGAAGGTAACCCGCTCTAATTCCAATTGTTGATATTGAGAGGGGGGTGAATCAGTATCAAGTACAATATAAAAACCTTTTTCAACTTATACTTAAACCATTCAATTATATCCAATGAGCTATGAATAATAGTATAAGAGTTACACCAATACACCACAATACACCATGCACAATATATGAGAAATAATCAATAGTTTTTGTTCAAGGGAAGTAATGACTTCCAAAGGTAGCTATAGATTCCAAATGTAAAGCGAGGGATAAACCTCTAAGAGGAAGATACAATCCTCCAATATAAAGAGAGATTTGAACTCTCCATCCTTGCCCCTTCCACCCAATAATATATGAGAGATAATAAAACTTTACATTAAATCATCATCATCAACCAATCATCACATAGAACCTGATAATGCTTCCTGAGACTTCTTCCATTTCTGCAATTCTTCAATTCTTGGAGTACTCTGATTCTGTAGATAATATTACTCAATGTATTCTTTGAAACTCCTCCAATTTTCACTCCTTGAATCCTCCCTAAAAAGAGGTTATAGAAAGAATGGTAAACTTTATTCAATTCTGGTATGTTTAGAAGACCCAACTTGTACAGCATGCCCCGCGCTCAATATTTAACATCTGATTCTGAAAATTTCACACAAGAAACTAAAGTCTGTTGTATTTCCAATGGAATGGGTCCCACGTCTTTTGGATTCTATATGAAGAAGTTATGATTGTTTTAGCTGGAACACTTGTTTATTGAATAGCTTCAGGACTGGTCACAAACCCTATCTTCCATAGAGTTTATCTCCATAATTATAGAAACTCAAGAGCTGAAATTTTTACCAAAGGTACCTTGATATGTCTTCTCAATACCATAGCAATTTCACCATCTGAATCATTATAGAAAAAAATTTATAGCAACAATGGTAAGATGACCTGAAAATAACATACCTTAGAACACATCACCAAAAGACTTCATCCTCCCTTGAAATCCGACCTTCTTTTACTTCTTATTCCCTCTGAAATTTGACTTGTATCAAATGAATGTATAATAATGTTTATTTATACCATTTATGTCAATTCCTTTTAACATTAGGGCTGACCTTACACTTTCTTATTTTGTAATTCTTTTCTTTAATTATCTTCAGGGCCTACATGTACAATTCACTTTGTCATCTTCAAAAATTCATTTCTCCTCAACCATGAGGATCCATGTGATGTGCCACATACCACCAGAAACAACATGATGTATACTATCCATCCATGGGTGTTGTATCTGCATGTGCATTTTTATTCATGTCCAAATACCTTCATCAATCTTGCGGTCCAAAACCCATGACTAGGGTTGACATCAATGACAATAACCAATCTTCCAACAATATCCCCCTTTGTCATTGATGGCAACACTCATGCTCCCCCTATCATCATGATCCCAATTTATCTCCCCCTTTGACATCAATGGCAAAGGGTATGGCTTCTCCCCCTAAGTTTAATGGAAAAAGGTAACCTTCTTCTTTGGGGCTGCTCCCCCTAAACATGTGGCACTCAATAATACTTCATCCTTATTTTTGGTCTTTGGGACTTTTTCTTCCTTGGAATCCTTTTGTGTGGATTTTTTCTTCTCTCTCTTCTTCATGTCTAGGATGTATATATTGTTCGGTCTTCTTGTTGCAGTTGCAACCAATCTTCCTAAGTTATTTTCTCTGATTTTACATTTACGGGAGTCAAATGTAAGAGTGTATCCTTGATCACACATTTTACTAAGACTGAGTAGATTATGATTCAAGTCTTAAACCAATAGAACATTATTTGCTTTTACATTTTTTCTTCCAAACTCTACTACACCTTCTCCAAGTATTTTGGCAGATGAGTCATCTCCAAATGCAACATTGCCATCCTTTCTCTTCAAGCTGATGAAATTTTCTTGATCCTTGATCATGTGTGAAGAACATCCACTATCTATGTACCATTCATCTTCTTCTTTACATTCTTCAGCAGTTAATGCTATTCGACAATATTCATTGTTTGGAATCTCTTTCCTTCTCCATACTATGGTTGTCATAGGGACATCTTCATTCATATATCTATAATCTTGTGCTTTGTGACCAAGATAGTTGCATTTGTAGCATACAATATTTTTGTCCATCAATGGGTAAAATGAATTATAAATTGTGTTGACAAATCCATGATTATTTCCATATCTTCTGTTTACACCATTCATGTTTCTTGTGTATTTGTTCCTTTCATTGATTCTGCAATTAATTGCCTTATGTCCAAAATTTTTGCAAGTATAACAATGACCAAGAAAGAAATTT
>ML793864.1:432825-445041 GCA_009831015.1 Picea engelmannii | reverse complement strand
AACAATGCATAGATAGGAATGAAAGATACCAATTTTTTGTTCGATGAATCCTATTTACAGGAGGGAAAGAGGAGTTTTCTGGAACAATCTTGAACTATGATATACGATCTTCTTTGAAATGCAATATCAACAAATCATGAACAATGTCAATTCTCTATTCGTTCTATTTCAACGATTGAATGCCAATATTTTCAAAATAAAATATTGCTTAAAAAGAAAAATGTTTTTTAATTTTCAATAGAAACCACATAACAGTGGTGGAACTAAGAAAAACCAGCAACTAATGAAAAGTAATATACAACAAAATCCCAAACCAATCTTTCAATGAAGACAAAAATAACAAGAAGACAAGACTAGTCTTTTCAAATGCATGAGGACACTAAATTTCCAAGTAATGAGCAATTGAAAAAGACAAGTAATCCCAACTTTTAAACTGATCACCGGCTCCCAACCAAACAAGCACTCAGATTTCAAAACCAGAGATTATATCCTTGTTAAGAAAAGGTCAAGAGATAATAGTTGAGAAAAAATGAACAAGAAGAGCTTTCGACTTGCGAAGACTAATCATTCACGAAATCCGAAGTCAAGAAACAATCAATCACTAGCGAAAGAAGTTATTTTCAGACACATATACAAATCTGGGCATCTGAGGATACAAAAAACTTAATCCAAAAAATTTGCAAATGGGTTCGCAGGCTAGCAGTGGTGTACAATGTGAGAATGTAGGATTCTCGTAGGATGGACACAAGTAGAGTGTGAGAAGTTTGCACTGGACGTAATAGTAGGGTGCAAACTCTAGTGGTTCTCATAGGCTATAGAAGGGTTCAGTGTGAGAAGGCCTGAAACTAAGCAAAATTTGGAAAAAAGGCAAAATTTTTTAAGGAAATTCTGGACCTAGAGAGTCTGTCAGGGTATCCTCAAGACTCAGAGATTGATAGAAATTAAAAACTGGTAAGGTAAGAGAAAATGGCCAAGGAAAAACCACCAAAAATGGGTTGCATCCCCAGTGGAGTCACCAATTTTGTTATCAGACTAATCGGTAGGTGCGGACACCAACAGATCTCCCTAGATCCACTTGGATCTAGAAAAAAATAGGACAGGACACGACTCTTTCCTTAAGTTGTAATCATTGAATCCGCTAATAGGAAGGAATAAGTGACATACCTTTATATCGCTTCCTCATGTCTCTGTTGTTCCCGCTTTGCTCTGGTGCTCTTGTGAAGTCAAGTCTGAGACAACACAAACCAACCAAAGTGAATATAGCAAAGTATATTCAATGTCAACTTATGCATATGATCAAGGAATTACACAATAAAGTAAGAGTGACTTTATGGGAAAGGAACATGCCGTTGTATCATATTAATTGAAAGTAGAATATACAAATTGATCACCTTGATGTTGCAAGCTTCCTTTCAGTGACCCTTGGTTCCAACACACACAATTTCTCTATACTTGTATGAAGAAGATCCAATTCCTCTTGATAGACCAAATAGAGTCTTCAAGCTTTTGTCCAAGCAGGGTTCTTCACACAATTCTTTCACCAATTCTTCATTCAATATTGCTTAACCTTTTCCATGAGAAACCTTTCAATATATAGGAGAAGGAGAGATGGTTACATGGATGAAGATGATCCCATCAAATTTGAGAAGTTAGTAAAATGATAACCATACGAATGCCAAATCATTTTCTAGAAGATTCCCTTCTAGAACCCTCGAGACCTCTTCTCCTTTCCAATCTTAAAAACAGGTTCCCACCCTATGTATGGAGCAGACTATGAGAATTTCGCACCCTAAGTATGGTGGACTATGAGAATGAGGGATTATTTCACCCTAGGCCATAGGCAGCCTGCGAACTCACTTTAAAAATATGTTTTTGGAAGGAGACAAGAGCCACTTTTCTCAGGCAAAAAGTCCTTGTTGGGAGCCTGAATACACCATTGTTAAGACATCACCAGAGTGACCAAAATCATGTGTAACACCATTTCTTACATATCTCACAGTATCCTCCTCCCATTAATGGGTTTGGTGCTCTTGTCACCAAATACTACAAAAATGTTGGGCATTCATCCTTTTGATGGCCTTCAGTCCTACAATTTGTACACCAGACTTGCTCACGTTTCTCCTTTCCCTTTTTCAGTTCTTTCAGTTGAAGTGTCAATGTATCCAACTGTGTCTAAACTTGTGTCATTCCCCCACTGTCTCCCAACAGAGATGACTCCGATTTCATTGAAATCTTTAGTGCCTCGGGCTGCGACACAACCTTCTGTTGGATCAATGGCCTACGAATGTGTGGAAGAAGCTTTGCAATAAACCATTCTTGGTGTTTTTGATCTGGGATATGGAAATTTAATATACCCATCACATCCTTAAATCATTGGTCGTAATACCATACCGAATCTATTTGTACTTGTTTTATCTCCTTCAATTCTATGATGTACTGGGACTCCGACTTTGACTTCTTGAACTCCTTCAATAGTGCTTGCTTAATCCTTGCCAAAGTCTTGGCCTATCTTGTAGGAATGGTTCTATGTAACTTCATATACCATACTATCACACAACCTCTAAATGTTATCACTAAGTTCACAATCTTCACAACTTCATCATGTACGTTCTTTGTAGCCCAAATCGTCTCGCAGAAAAACAAGTGTTTTCCTGGGTCCTCTGACCCAATTCCTTGGAACTTAGGCAACCTAAGAGTATTATCCACCCCGTCCATGTTGTTTTTTGTAGTACCTTCTCTTGGTGATATTGGTTGACTCTGATTAATACTATGTGCACTACTTCCACTACTCTTACTCCTACTACTCGATCCTCCTTGGCTAACTACAATTGCTTTTGACAAATCTTCAAATGTTATTTATGATTGTGATGACACACACGAGATCATGAATTCGACACATGATCCTGTCTGAGTAGGAATTGTTGGCTCTTCTATTATCAGAATGGACTGGAAATCCTCTTCTTCTCCTCCTAGGTATGGTACCTCCACGATTCAGACTAGTGCGCAAGGTTGTCTCTCCTCTAGCTCACTGTGCAACTCTCCTTTCTCAGTCCCAATATTTTGCCTCATGTACCTCCTCCCTCTTCACAACTCTCCAAACTCGTATCCTTCCCATGTTTCATCCTCTTTTTGCATCCTCAGTCCCTCCCTACCTCTTTTATTGCTTCCTTCCTTCTCTCATGCGATCCTCTTGTCATCCCCTGGTTCCCCTATGTGTGCAAACCCATTAGTAGTCAGATTTCATTACCATCACGTGATTTTCACATGATATCATCTTTATCCATGTATTTAATGATTTCAAGAACCTCCCACATGGAAATTTGAAAAAATATCTTTCTATGACATTGTATGATTGAATACAATCTACTGCAAACTCTATAACATAACCACCTCGTATGTTATCCAACCAAAAATCAACTACTCGATTAGTTGGGTTACTTACATAATTCAATTGTCTTACCAATTCGGGAGTCCAATTCCTCAGCATTGTACCTTCTAGTTTTCCCCACTAATCTTTCTAGCCACTCTATCATAATAACTGTAAATTCACCAAAGAAGATTTCATGCAGATCTGTGAAGACACACCTTTGCAACCATTGTTTGTCACTCATCTGAGGGTTTTTTTTCTCTTGTCGTGAAAAATCCCTTTCCTTCCTTTCCAACCATTCTGAGATATCCTTCTTATTCGGCCTCCAAAACATCCCCTTAATCACAAAATCTTGGTCCTTACAACATAACCATTTGTTGGCGTTATTTTGTGCATGGGTTATAAGAACCAAGGTTCAGTTTATTTACGATCAACAAAACCCACCAGACACTGGCTCCTTCGGCATCAGCTGCTTGCACAGATTAATTATCACTCGAGTTATCTATTGGGACTATGAGAACTAGGCTTCTGCAATAGTAAGGGAATGGGAGGAAAACATTTCGTTCATTCTTCCTTATTATGTTGTGCGCATAACTTTGTTATGTTCAGTTATTAATTTACTCATGATTCAGAGTCCTATACTTAGCATATTCTAGATTACTGCATAGATTTATTATTGTCACAATCATGAATCATTTCACCATACTTATCTATCATATGAAGCTATTCCATGATGCATGAAAATAGTATCCATAGTCAAACACAGAAAAACAGACAACACAAGATTTTGTAACATCTCTTTAACATTCCTTTATTTATTCTTCTGATCCATCAACTACTACATTCAAGAAGTTTGAAACTTGGTATAAATTAAAAAACTATGACATAACATAATCTATCATAACTGAACTTCATTAGAACAATACCTAGCTAAACCCCTAATCTCCCAACTTGTTACATATTTATACAGAAAGCTAGGGCTAAAACCCTAATCTATTCATCCCAAAAATATCCCATTACAATGCATGGGAAACTTAGTTAACTAGTTGTTCGACGAATTTCTTCTACTTTTCAGCCTTCATGTTGTTTTTTTGTTGTTCTTATATTTATGGAATGTCGAGTTGTCATCCTCCTATTATGCTTTATTTCCTTGTTTTATTCTTCTGGATTTATTCTTCTGGATGTGTGTTGTCTTCCTTCTACACACTTTCCTCCTTATATGCACTTTCATGCTAGATGCGCCTCAGCTACACGCTCTTTACATTTCCTTCTTCTTCCGCGCACTTTCCCTATACTTAGGATTTTTCCTCAAAACTTTATCAAAAACTGCAAAACTGTTTCCAAGACCGCTTTTCCAATACACCCCAAACAAACTCCTAAACCCTTGCCACATTTCCTATCCTTGTTGGTGAAATAGGTCGATCATTATAGTTGAGGCTTTGATGTGTTCACATGCTTAACCTGGCCCTTATCCTTGTTAGAAACTCATTTATTCTATCCTTGTTTATGGCATATGTATGGTGACTAAATTTTGGGACAATATTGAGGTGACTAATGATGCTATGCTACAAATCTAGTGTTGAATTTATACACATATGCTAAGTCTTTATACAATTTTATTCATATTATTATAGTAGTATCTTACATTATTTATAATACATTTTTTGGAAGGACACAAAATTTGACTGGCCATAAATTTGGTACGAAACTGCAATTTCATTTATCCAATGCATATACAAATTTATTGGTCTTGTATAAGGTAATTTCGTAAGCATGCAATGTGAATGATATATCCATAAAATTAACTTGTTGAGAATTTCACATAACTTTTCATTGGCACATATAAACTCTAATGTTTCATTAAATAATGATGGTTGGTTGAATGGACATGATTTTGTGAGTGATACATATGTTGTTACTATTCCCCCAAACCTAGGGGTAACTAAGGATATCATGTATCAAGGCCTACATATCCTAGACATGGAGTGTCAAGAGCTAAACGACATGAGAATGGCCCTGAAGGGCCCCTTTTTTATGCAACAGAGCCCACATACCAACAAAAGTGTCCATCACACCAACCTAGTCCTAAAATGGCAATGAGTCTTGCTCCATGAGATAATAAGTCCGGGTATCATGCTATGTATCGCTACAATTTTTTAAAACATTTAAACATGTTTCATTGAATATTTTTGGATTTTATTATGTTTGCTTGACTTTATTCTCTTTTCCTTTTTCAAACTTGGGAGGGTCACATAGTGCCCTAGTAAGTTGGTTTCCCTTTAGGATATGTTGTTACCCAGTGGATCTCTGAAGAGTCATCTTCTGTTCCCTCCATATATACCATTTTCCATCTTTATTCCCTCCATCTATCCACATTTTTGGGGAATTGGGGAAGGCTCCACTTTGAAAGGGTTGTACCTTAACTCTTTGGAAGAAGCGGCTAAAGGCCCAGGGGGAAATGTAGCTAGAAAATGTTAAGAGATGAATTTAAACCTTTGATATGCTTCACCCATGGATCCCTGAGAAATCCCTAAAATGATTATTAGCAAGAAAAAGGGACCCACATATGAATAAAACACTCAAGGAATTTGTTGGTGGATAGGCGATATCATCATGAGCCAGCCTATTATGACCATGAACATGTAGCGGTATGACACTACCACCCAACTGGTCACCAAGCCAGGGTAGTGTCTCTTGGTTGCATGGCCAACAGAAAGGGGGTATCATCATGAGCCAACCTTCTCATTTCCATGAAATGTTTGTGGGTGACACTTTCACTAGTTGGTCACCAAGCCAGGGCGGTGGCCATCAATTCTTTCCTTTCAGCATGAAGAAAGCAAAGATAAAAAGAATAAATGGAAATCAATGGGATTGAAAACATTTGCATCCATGACAAGGTGTAGAACACCCTCAACAAAGGCACCCATAGGTGAGTGTTACATTTCCCTTCTATCACATGCATGCCATGCCCAAAAATTTTCCCCTCACCACCTCATACTCTTTCATGATTTGGATCAAGCTCCATTGGGGAAACAACCTTAACTTAAGGGAGATTGGGCCAATATGACACCATGAGACCATTCCAAACCCTAGACTTGATAAGCTGCATAACTTTTGAGCATTTTTTTGGGTTTAGGGGGGTTTAATGCACATGTTTGGGCATTTTAATTATCAGATGTGATTTACATATTATGATGCATGTGAATTATGGACCCCTGGAGGGAATACTTGTTGTCTTTGTAGGACCTTTCCCGATGAATAGGTACATGGAGAGATGACTAGCTTAGACCTTCATGAAGGCTCAAAACCCATTTGATGGATGTTGAGACCCCATCCAGGGGGCATGATGAAGATGAAAGGGTTCTTCCAAGAAGAATAAGGACCTTTACTTTGGAGGCACTTTGGTGGAGCTAGACCAAGGAGGTTGTGCCTTTCCCACCTAAATGTTGGCCTTTTGAAGACTTGGATGTCACTCATGTAGCCCTAAATGTTTCTACATGTAGCGGTTGTCACCTTGGGGGTAATCCTAAGGTTATTGGCAAGTGAGGGTAGGGTTTGGGCCTTTGGAGACCCAACGTTTCACTCCTTGAGCCTAATGTTCCATGAAAAAGGTCCAACGTCACCCTATAATGGCATGGTGTCACCCCTAAGAGGGTCCTTACATGAAAAATTATTTTATTTTGTCTAGAATTTAATTTTGTAAGAAACTGGCCAGGTCAGCCTATCTTTTTTTACCTAAAACTTATTTAAGGTCAATTTTTTGTATAAATAAACAAAAAGTGACATTCATTTGGATAACTTGTCACTTGAGGATAAGAGGTCTGAAATTTTCTCCCTATTAGGGTTATTCGTTGAAATAGTGAGGCACTACTCTTGTTGGAGGCTTGTTTTAGCACTTGAATCAAAATTTTGAAGTTTTATGGTGATCTTGCATGGTATATTCATGATTATTCTTGGTGCAAGTAAAATTTGCATGTTTTCATCTATTGAATGGTTTATTGTATGGTTTTTTATTTGCTCATACAAGATTATGAAATTGCATGATGTATTTAATGCTTGAAGTGAAGGACTTAAGGTATTACTCCTTCACTTTTCATTTTCCTAGCTTTATAAATTGATCTAGTAATTGGTGAAACCCTGGGGACCTAAAGTGGTAGCTCCCTTAAGGTTTTTACTTAGTTATTGTGCTCAAGATACTTCTCATCCACAAGCTTTTCAAGAGGAAGGAGGTGCTAAGGCCTAGAATAGCCTACACCTTAGTATCCTCTTTCTCCAATCATGAGATCATAAGAAGACTTGAGGTGTTATTATCCCTATACTCATTCTTCTTGAATTGTGTGCATTATCATTTGTTTACATCCCTATAATTGAGCCACCATCTTTGACCCCATCACCCTAGAAGGAACTAGTCTCTTACCTCAACTCTTTGACAAGACTTCAAACCTCTTATTCTACTTGATACCGTACTAAACTAACATAATACACTAACCTTTCCTAGATTACTAACTCCTAAATATTGTTGTTTCTACAACCCTTGTTTTGCATCCCTAACAAGTATACTAACCTAGAAAACTTACCTAGAAATTTGCACTAGCCTAGGCACTATCACCCCAACGCTCTAGTCTTCCCTTTCCTATTGTTCTAAGTGAAAATTCTGAAGTTATTGAAGGATTTTGTTGTTGTTATAACTACTGTTACAACCATCATTGCAGCCCCTAACAACCCTTAAATTGTCCATAACACCACCCAACACTTGTACTAAGCAAGATATAATCGTTAAGTGTTGAAATAGTTGTTTAATTGCCTAACTTAAGTACTTTTCTGAAGTGCTTTTGTTGTTGTCATCATTATTTATTTTACTATTGTTACAAGTGTTTTGACATCCCATTGAAGTAATTTATTGACTTGTTTTAATCTTTAAATTGTAAGTGACAAAGTATTATCAAATTGAAAAGTCTTTATATCATTTTTGTCATCATAACTTGCAATTTACGGATACATTGTTGTTACTATAGTTTTATATTTGTTTTATATAACTTGTTTTAGTATCACATAATTCATCTAAGAAGTCATTGATCATAATTATTGAAATCATTGTTATTGATAACGTTTGATGTTTCATTGGTAAAGGGCAGGTACCATTCATTTCCATTTCCTTTTACCCCTTTGAACTTTACCAAGTGACTTCTTTCCTTGAGTGACCTAGAGAGAGGGGTGGGTTTTACCTAGTCTTTTTACCCTTCATCAACCAACTAGGTCTTGGGACATCTCACTTGGAGTGATGATTTATCCTCCTCCTTAAGAGAAATAGGTACCTTGTTGGGTGTAACAACCCTGCTTAAATAGATGTATAGGGATTATTAATTATAATTGATTTGATAATCTGACTATCCTAATATGTTAGTTAAACAATAGTTATTTCTTAATAGTATTAACTAATTAATTATTATTAATTACTTGTTCATATCTGCCAATGATTAATTGATTATTAATTGACTCATTAATTAATTGAGTAAATAATTAAAGGGGTTAATAGTTTAATTTATTAAAGACTTACGTATATGGGGGGGGAGAAACATTAAATAAGGGGATAAGACATTAAATATAAGGATAAGATATTAATAAGGGGATAAGACATTAAATATAGGGATAAGATAATAATGAAGGGGATAAGATATTAATGAGGGCGAAGAGAGTTAGTGAAGGGGGATATGAGAGGAGGAGTCTTATGGGAAGGAGGATTATTATTATTTTTGGGGGAGGAAGAATTATTGGAAGGGGGGAAGACTGTATGTCTGAGGTGCTTATTTTTCTGGTGTGGGGAGTTTGTTTCATGGGTTTTTGGTGAATCGGAAGCAGGGGGCACCGGTTTGCTGGGGGTTTTGGGCACAGGGGCCAGGATATCCTTACGGTATCCTGGAGCTAGGGAGTCGGACAGGCTGCACCTAGCTGGCAGGGAGGAAAACTCGATTTTGGGCAGTGTTTGACACAATTTCAACTTCAGCATTGGACCAACGAAGTAGCGGGATTTAGCATCAGAAGCGGGCATTTTTATTTATGAATTGTTGAGTTATTTTCATGCTGTAGATAAATTTTAATCTCTGCTGAATATTTTGCTCATATGTTGGTGAATGAGTTATTTATGTAAATTGAAAGGAATTACATGTTTAATTGTACAAAATTTTTAGGGTTTAATTAATTAAGGTTTCTACACATGGTATCAGAGTTGTACTTCACAATCTGGAGCCTTAAGGGCCTACCTACCCACCTACCCAACTTAGGAATGGAACTGTACCTACCCAAAAATTTAAACAACCCTGAAACCCTTCAACCAGGTATAAATTTGAGCTCCAGCTCCACCTAACCTGCAAGACAAGCACACAATTTTTATTATTATATATATATATATACAGATATATATATAAAAACAATATGCATTAAAAAAAATGAAAATAATATAATATTATACATATTGTGAGTGTTAAATGAATTTTAACACTAGTTCAAATAAACAAACAAATAAATAAATAAATAAACATATGCATATATGTCGATTCTGCAGAGGAACCTTGATACCTGGAATAAGAAGGCACCCTGTGCTCCGAATAGGAACTCGAAATATTGCACAATGGAAAATACAAATTCTATAGCCTATTGGAATTGGAATGCACACACATCCTATATGTTGTATAAATTGTTCATTGTTGAACTCCTGTAAGCCAAACCTCCAAGGAAGCATACGTTCATCATGCACTAGCATCTATGATTGTCCAATGCAGGTGGTATAGATAGTTGAGGAATCAGATTTGAAAGATCTTACAAGGTGAAAGTATCTGAAAACTTTGTTGGAAGGAATCATAAAATAAGCACGGATAGGAGAAGAGTATATGGCGTGTGTTGTTGCACTTTTCAGTGTGATGTTTATTATGACTTCTGTGAGCCTTTATAAATGTGGCTCGCATGAATTACCAAAGAAAATCCTTATGGACACAGACATGGATACAGATGATCTTTTTGCAATTCTGTACCTACTAAAATAGAATAGATCAGAGGTCAACTTAAAGGCAATTACTATCAGTGCAGATGCATGGTCTAACGTTGGCCATGCTGTAAATAACCTATATGATCTTTTGTACATGATGGGATGTGATGACATTCAAGTTGGAATTAGAGTAGAGGGGGGTATACTGTTTGATGAAACCATTCTACCAGATATTGGAGGATATCTATCATTGGTTGAACAGGTGGATGTCGATATCGATAAGCTATTCCACCTAGAGTAGGAGGACAGCTGCATGTAGATAGTAGCTATGGTATACGAAAAGACCTTTTACCATGGGGAAAAAGACACTACTCACCTCTTAAACAACCTACATCACGACATGCGATGATGGAAACATTGTCGTCGAGGCCAACAATTGTTCTCCTAATTGGTTCCCATACTAACTTTGCAACATTTCTTATGACAAATCCAGAATTGAAGAAAAACGTGGAACATGTGTTCATAATGGTTGGTGGTGTACAATCAGAAAATCCAAATTTACAGAATCATGAGGGGCCACAGTCTTGTTATCGACACTATTGGGTCGAGCAGACGGCAAAAAAAAAAACAAAACCCTACACAATGGATTCATACCTGACAGATTTGCTGTAAGCTCACAAAGTGTGACGATAACTCACAGAAAGAAGCACAGAATCACTCAGTGGATCGGGGCATTGATTTGGTATATTTTTGGTGAACTGACGAAACTCTGATCCTTATCAAAACCCTAGAATGGTCGAACCAGACTCGTGGGAGGAGATGGATTCTCAACCTTCACATTCTTCAGTTGCCGCATCATCGATGCATTCAAGATTGAACGCAAATTCCCCGTCGTTTACATTTAATGTTAACACCCCTTCTTTTTCACCGATTCTGAATGCCTACTCTCTGACACAACCTAGTAAACCGCAGGCCTTTTATCCAACCAATCCTGCTAACTCCATCAATCCTCAATTCGCAAACCCTGCAAACCCTAACAAAAAAAAACATTAATAAAGAAATATAAAAAAAAAAATATAATGGTAACCAAAAAAAAAAAGGATTGCTCCCAAGATGGTTACTCCGATTAAATTCACATGCCAAAGTATTCAAGCTTACAACCACAACGAAGGTCACAAGATAACGCCCAAGCGCCAAAGCCAAGCACAAGTGAATAGCCTACTGGCAAAGAGCACACTGTATCAGAAAAGAGCATTTTTGCTAAAAACAAAATGTGATCTGCTGTCGATCTGATTGCAGAACGAGACACGTAGAGGATATGTGACATGGGGTGGAGAAAGGCAAAGACTCCACCCAACGCGTCACAGACACCTAAAATTGACCGAGCCGTAACACAACCAATCACCTTCATGGCCATGAGAGGGAAGGACAGAGATCCAATCATATCAACCAAACGCAAACCAAAAAACTACTACCATATGCAAGAATATGGCGCAAAAAAAAAAAAAACATAAGGACCGCTAAGGGTGCACTACGGACACAGCAAAACAAAAGTTTGAGCATGAAAAATGTGGTCTAACTGAACCGAGACAAAAGATAAACCGAAGGAATGAAGATGCCTACTCGTCTGGCATGGATGGTGCCTCTTCAACCCACACTCTTCACACTTCTCTTCCTCTACCAATGCCAGAGACAATACAAGCCAGTGACCAACGCTAGAAACCAAGCGATCACCTGACAAACGAGGAGGAGAAACCATGAGAGAAGGCCATGGTGGCTGACCGTGTAACCAGAACCTTGTCAAAAGAAATAGTAAGGAAAATAGGGAGTAGGGTTAAGGAATAGTTATGGTTTAGGAAGGGGAAAG
>ML793864.1:388052-406860 GCA_009831015.1 Picea engelmannii | reverse complement strand
ATATGAAGGACTAGGGACACCAGCGAAACACTTGGAGGAGTGTGAAACGCTATGGAAATTGACACCACCAAAGGAATGGCCTCACCACTTTATTCACACTTTATAAGGCATACCAACGAAATGGTATACGGATCAGGAACTGTGCAAAGGAACTACAACATGGGAAACATTGCAACAAAACTTTACCATCAATTTCTCATTCAAGCATGAGAACCCCAACATAGATGCAACCCTGAAATGGATTAGAGGAGTCATCTTCATTGAAGAACTAGAAATAGAACTTATTATCAAAGAGCAACAATGAAATAAGTAGACATTCAAGGAACTATTGTCATGTTACCAGGTACAGGAGAAATCCCCAGACAAAGATGATACGCGCGACATTCAGATTGAAGAAGTGGAAGGCGAAAGAGATGTGAAGGGACCACCCATAGAATTAGAAGTTATTTCCGCACCAATCAAAGTAAAGAAAGTTAACATTGGAACAACGAAACATCCCAAAATGGCCAGCATTGGAGACTACTGGGATGAGCCAATAGTAGAAAGCATTATCGAGTTGTTGCGCAAATACAATGACTTACTTCCTACAACATTTACAAAGATGAAGGGTATAGAAGGAGAACTAGGAGAGATGAAAATACCTCTCAGACCCGAAGTGAGACCGATTAGGCAGCGACCATATAGACTGAACCCCATATATAAACAAAACGTTAAATAGGAGATCGATCGAATGCTTGAAGCCAACATAATTGAACCAATCGAGGAATCATAATGGATAAGCCTGATGGTCGTATAGGACAAGAAGCAAGGAAGAGGGATTAGGATATGCGCCTACTTGAGGAAATTAAACGATGCATGACTACACGATCCATTCCCTACACCGTTCATGGATGAAGTGCTAGAGAATGTGGGGGGACATGAAGCTTACTCATTCACTAATGGATTCTCAGGCTACCATCAGATTAAAATAGCACAGGAGGACAGATACAAGACCACATTTGCGACGAAATGGGTATCTTACCAATATACAGTCATGCCATTTGGACTGAAGAATGCACCAACAATATTCTCCAAAGTGGTTATCGCATCATTTAAAGAATTCATCAATCAGTTTCTCGAAGTATACCTAGATGACTGGACAGTCTATAGTCTATTGAAAAACCATGTGGAATTTTTACACTTGATGCTAGAACGATGCAGACAATGTCAGATATCACTAAACATAAAGAAATGTATATTTGGAACACTGTTTGGGATACTATTGGGCCATATAGTATGAAAACAAGGGCTATTGGTCGATCCGGAAAAGATTGCAGTCATCATTAATTTACCAGCGCCAAAAACAGTCCTTCGACTATAAGGGATGTTAGGACACACAAGATACTATCAGAAATTCATCAAAGGATATGCACAGATCACAACACCAATGGAAAAACTGCTAAGGAAGGATACAAAGTACCAATGGAATGACAAGTGTCAACACGGTCTAGATACCCTGCAGGAAAAGATGGTCATTGCAAGACGTTCCATGTGCATGTAGATGCATCAGCAATAGCACTTGGAGCTATCTTAGTGCAGCCAGGAGAAGGAGACTTGGATCACCCGATAGCATTTGCAAGCAGAAAAATATCCAATTCAGAACAAAACTATAACACAACGGAAAGAGAAGGCCTAGCTATGGTTTACGCACTTCAGAAGTTCAAACACTACCTATTGGGAAAACATTTTAAGATGTTTACAGATCACTCAACCCTAAAATACCTAGTCAACAAGCCAGTGTTGGGGGGGAGAATATGTCGATTGTTACAGTTATTTCAAGAATTTGACTTCGAAGTAATTGTCAAACCAGGAAAACTAAATGCAGGACCTGACCACCTATCATGGGTCACAAATGGTGAAGAACCCATGAGCTTAGAAGACAACTTTTCGGATGCACAATTATTCTCAATACAGATTGTTGATGACCACTTCACAGAGATCATCCAATACTTGAGCACAGGTATTGCGCCGCAAGATTATACCACTGCAGAGAAGAAGAACCTGGTAGTTCACGCAGTTGACTATCAACTGATCGTCGAACATCTATATAAAATGGGTGCATATAGCATTTTACGAAGGTACGTGTTAGAGCACGAATGGCCAAGAATTTTAGAAGAAGCCCACGAGGGATTGGCAGGAGGACACTATGCATGAAAAGATACCACGTAGAAGGTACTCCGCGCGGGATAATGGTGGCCAACAATTCATAGAGACTCGAAAGAGTATTGTCAGGGTTGCGATATCTGTCAAAGGGTAGGAAAACCCAACAGAAGGGACGAGATGTTGTTACGACCACAAGTGACATTACAAGCATTTGATAAAAATGGGCAATAGACTTTGTGGGACCGATTAACCCACCAGCCAAAAGAACAGGGGAAAGATACATCATCACCACGACAGAATACCTAACAAGATGGACAGAAGTCGCACCAATAAAAGACTGCAGCGCAGAGACCGTTGCACTCTTCTTATTCAAACAAGTAATTACTAGGTTTGGGTGCCCAAGAGTTTTGATGAGAGACCAAGGCACGCATTTCATAAATAACACCATCTGTGTGATGCTCGAAGAATTTGAAGTTCACCACCAGAGAAGCACACTGTATCACCCACAGGCGAATGGCACAGTAGAAGCCTTCAACAAAATTCTAGAGAACACATTGACAATGATACTAGAGAACATCAACAGAATTTCTAGATACCACCAGTGAACTCTACAACGATACTAGAGGAGATTCAACAGCCACAACCAGAGGAACTGAAAGAGGACACGCAAGAAGAGACGCAAGAACCTCAGAATGAGGAAGAGGAACCCCAACGGGAAGTGCAACCAGAAAGAACTAAACCAGCCGCGGAAGGTAACAGCATGACACAAAATCAAGGATCAGAAGGACAACTAGACGATTCGCAGGTACCCATCCTCAGTCAACCAACATAAGAGACCATGAGAACTACCTCGGCTTGGCCAGAATGGCTTACAGAGTAGCAACCAAGAATTGTTGGAACTTCATACCAACCACCACAACAAGAAGACAGAGTTCTGATACTGAGCTCACCTCGCAAGAAACCAACAGCAAAAATTGTGCTACCATGCATACCAGAGGGAGTACAACTAGAGCCGCAGCTACTGGGTCACATTGGGAAGCTCAAGTATTCCGACCATGACGTCTCAGATGACACCAAGTACCCAGAACTTGTGCCAAGGGTTCTTATGCAGAACATAGTGGTCAACCAAATTGGAGAAACAATCAGCCAGCCACATCAGTGGGCAGTTGGACTGGACCGAACCGGCATTTTAGGGTTGTTGAAACTTCTGCACTTTGGCAGAGGCCAGTACGCGACAACATGCATTAAAAAGTTGTTAGCAGTTACACATGGAGGGGATATATGGCTGGAAAAAAACGTCCCCATAACAGTTGAGCTTATTGCGCAAATAACAGGACTATACAACTGGGGTATGGATCCCACGTTGATTCTAGACGATAAATCCAAGGAAAAAGCGTTAGCAGAGGAAATGAAGAAGAAATATGGTACCGCCAAGGGGACAAGAGGCTTTATAATCAAATGGATCAACAATGCAGCAACACAACTGGGCGCAAAAATCTTAGCATGTAAGTTTTTACGAAAATGCCGTAAAGACGAAGTACTGGCAAGAGTCATTGTAGTTGCACCTCAGTGTGCAAAAGGCACCTTCGTGAGCTAGGCACCTTATCTGTTAAACGTGTTCCAAGTGGACTACAAGAACGCGCAGGAACTCAGTACATAATTTCATTACTCATGGCTTCTCACCCTCATAACCTTCATGGGATGGCGGGAACCAGAGTATGTAGTTTTTGCTACTAGACCACAGCCAATGGGAGCGAGATACCTAGTACTGAGATCTGAGCCACAGGCCAGACAGAAGAGGGACAATGGAATCATCTTTGAAGCATACCTACGGGACATGCCGGAAGCTATTAGTCGATCATGGAGAATAACACCAGAAGTTGTCGCGCAATATGGGGACATTGCTAACTTTTGGGCTACACGTCAAGCCATGTGGATACAACCAAGGCAAGATCCAGATAAACAGTGGCTACCAATGCGCTACTGCATCACAAAAGGTGATATAGACATGGTCATTAGCAAATGGCCTGATGAATGGAGGATCCCATCCATTCCCTGGGAAGTACTGGAAGGACCCGTAGAAGGAGAAGCGGCACAGGCGGAAACACAGCCTCCGCAAATCCCAGTGCTCAAGAAACCAAGGACGGGCCAAAACAAACCGAATCAAGCAAACAAAGGGTCAAAGCAGATAGGAACCCAGAAGGGGCAGAAAGATCCCAACGAACAGCCAAAACAAGTTAAGGGAGCGCAGGAGACAGCCCCAAACCCCATCACACAGGAGCCAGGGGGAACTAAGAGACCGATTGTGCAGGTCGCAGGCGAGTGCAAGAAATCAAAGGCGCAACGAGCGTCATCGGACTATACGATCACGGAGGACGATGGAGAAATGATCGCCAGAATGGTCCAGGATTGTCTAGAAGAAGACTTCGACCACGCAACGCATCACAGGGATAATCTGCAAAAAGAACTGGCAGAAATAGGACAGCTCCTCAGGATACTCGGAGAGGCCCAGAGAGAAAGTAGCAGCAGAGGCATAGAGTCGTCGACAACACAAACCAACGAAAGAGTGGAGGTTGAAGAAAGAGCCCCATCCCTCCCAATGCCACATGCAAATGCAACAGTCCACATAAAACCGAGCATGCTAAGAATGGATGAAATAGTGGGACAGACACCACTGAAGGATTTGGACCACATCTAATTGGTCCTGACACAGATGCCATCAAGGGCACTGCACAAATTGCAGGTTAACGTCAACCACGAAATGCAGTCTGGGGCACATAAAAACTTAGTCGAGCTACAAAAAGAAACAAAGTAGTGGGAAGCGCTGGAAAAAGAGTATGAGCAGACCAAATCCGAAACTCAGAAGAAGAAGAAACACAGGAACAAATTGGAACGCAGAGTGGGAGAAATTTTTGGGAAACTTCCAAACACTACGCAAGGAAATGAACTCCCAGCCACAGAAAAGATCGACCAGATTGCGCAGGCAATTGCTCGATACCAGAAGGAGATTGAGGATCTATGAGAACAGCTAACACCAACAACTCCACCGGCAGTAAAGGAGCAAAGGAGGCAGGCAACAACAACACAAATACAAGAGACGGAGAAGCAGGTTAGCATGGAGACTGACTTGCTCGACAAAGCAACGCAACTTTGGACAAGACTGGAGGAGGATCCACAGGTTCAACGTTGGGACAAGCAAGAGGAAATGATCAATGCAGCAATCCAAGAACTCAAACAGAGGCAAAAGACTATACCAATCCCAGAATGCGTCAAGGGGACGCACGACAGACACAGAAACAGGAACGTCAGGCTCAAATAGAACCACTACAAGAACGAGTAGTAGAAGTACTCGCACAGGCAGAAGCAAATAGAACATAGATGGCACAGCCACAGGCAGAATGCGCAGGACTATTGAGCGACGAAGTGGCAGTTCAGGTAATGGATATCATTAAGGAGAAGACCACACAGACGCTGGCAAAAGTAGCAGAGTTGAGGGCAAAATTCCAGATGATCACCCAAGAGATCAAGGCAACTCAGAAAGATTAGGTGACTCGGGACGAGTCACATGTCAGTGTTGGGGGCCTATTGGCAGTAGGCCGAAGTGGGAAAGAAAGCGTGCACACAAAAGAATGATAGTTGGAAGAGAAATCGTGGGAAAGAAAGCGTGCAAGAGGAAAGAGACAACTGGCAAGAAGCACAGCATGTGCGCATGCAAGAAGGAGACAGCTGGAAGGAAGCAATGAACGCATGCGAAGAAGGAAGACTTAACGACAGTAGGGTTAGGGTTTTTGTAAGGTTTTTTTGTAAATGGTTGAAGAGCTCGATAGATATAAATATAGATACGAAGGTATCATAGAAGAGTTGGGAGAGGTTCACTAAGGTTGAGCTTTACTACTGTTGTAGAGTTGAGATCGCTTCTATGTAATGTTTTTTATTAGATGTACTATTTTTGTAAAGAAAGTGAGCTAAGCAGAAGAGAAAAGGTAGATCTCAAGGATTAGATCGCAACCTGAGGAGCCTAGTGCAATCTAGTTCGCCTCACAGAGATCTTACCCATTTGAGGAGAGTTGTAAGCGCGAGGCGTGAGAATTGCAGAACTGCCATAATAAGAGAGCCAAGAGCCAAATCTTTGTGGACGTAGCCCAGGAGGGGGTGAACCACGGTAATACCTGTGTAATATGATGAATGCGTGCATATCTTTGTCATATTTTTAGTAGTTAAATGTTGTATGCAATGAATGAATGAGTTACTATATTGCTTGGTTAATTGTTGTGGAAATATAACGAAAAGTACCACAGAGGTTAGAATATAAAAGAGGATAACAATAGTTCGTAATACAAATCATAATTAATGGTTCAGAATACAGATCCCCTATCTCATGCTCAATCCTAGCTTGTAAACACCTGAGTCTTACAGCCACCCATTTAAATCTATCTCGGGTGAGACTGCACAATGCACTCTATGTACTGTGTTGCCTTCTGGTTTACCGGAAGGGCTGATAGTTTTTAGGCTTTGTTGGTACCCTTAAAGATATGAACCCTGGGTCTACGACGCAATAGGAGAGAGAAGTTGTCCAGCTTAAACCAACAGTGATGTGATTGGTACCTTGGGATCGATGAATTTCCTCGAGATCTGTGAAACTACCTCGAGTACTATGAAACTACATGAGCAACTATAGAGTCATCTCCAAGAGTCCATGGCCAAAGTGTGACAAATACATAAAGGGGATCCATGCTTAGGCATAAGATAATGTTAGAAAAACAGGACTGTGGAGAAATAAAATAAAACAAATGCGGAAACAAAACACAGAATATACACAATACAATAGAGACACAGATTTACGTGGTTCACCCAGTGTGGGCTACGTCCACTAGAGAAATTGCCCGGTCCTTCCTTTATTATTATCCAACATATGAAGGGATACAACCTACAACAAACCCGTTGTAACTTCCTCTTCTTTCTCTCACAGTCTCCTATCTCAAAATACAATATTCGCCATCTACCATCGCCGCAATACATTTCCATCATAAAAGAGGGTTGTCTTCTAGGGAAAAAACCCTAACATAATTTCTACCGTTAGATCTGCAACCTTATAATGAACGGTCCAGATTTACAATGAAATTACAATATACATTTACAAGGCAATTTTGCTTTGAGGGCTTCGCCCCCGAACCCCCGCTTGCCCCCAGACCCTGCATAGGGGGTACCCCCCCTCTGCACTCCCCCGCGTGGAAGAGTGTACATACTTATGGGGTGTAAATACTTCATAGAGTATAAACACGGTTGAAAGTAAAAGACCTCTTAATCAAGAAGATAATCAGGCTCCACAACCAACAAATAAGTGTGCTCCCATAGGTATGAAAACCTTTCAACATGAGCAACACTTTTACATAGAATGAAGTGAGAAAACCTAGAGGTTCTCTAAGACATGTGTCCTAATAGATCCATCCCAAGACCCTCGCATACCTACCCAAGCCTAAAAGGCTACTTGGGGTCAACTTAAAGACCTCCTAGGGATGGTTAGCTAAGCCATAAGAGCAAAGATTATCATGAAATGGGGACTAAGAGGACAGGCCATGACCAACCACAAAAGGTCTAAAGCTACCACCTAGGTAGAAAACACCTTTACATAGATTATCAAGCATGGTCCCATATAATACATGAGTACAAGAAGGTCATACTTTTGGTTGACCAATGATACAATAGTACAAGGCATCATAGTGGCACATCTAATCATGGTACTGTGAGCTCTAACATCATCAAGATAGACACAAAATCTGTTCATATGATAGGCCACATCTAGTGAAAAAATATGAAGTGCATTGAGGTGAATCTAAGGCGTAATAGGACATAGTTCTAGAGATTTTACATCTTGCTATACATTTGATGTCTCAGGTCACCAATTTCTTAGTGGCTATAGTATCAATTGGTCTGCATATAGTTTTATCCACTCTATTAAGAGTAACAAACTCAACTCTAAGAGACCACAAAAAACTTGTTTTGTGGAGAATAATCTTACATTTAAACTCAGAAGGCTCCACAGTGTTTACAAGGAGATGTAGTACGATGGAATGTCGACCCAAGAATACTTTACAAATTGATGAGGAAGGTAGAACCATGGTTGGGCTTGTCTGATGGGTCGTTAGATGACATTAGACTAGAGGTTGACTCACAATAATGGTGCAACATAACCAAGTGAGGCACACGTAATTTTCACAAGCGTCGAAGTAGTAGAAGAACAATTTATATTATATACATATTAGGCTTCAAGCTATCAATTATCAGCACATACTTTTGGCATTTTAACATGTTGGACAATGTACTTATTGTTATGTAATTGGACTTTTCAACCCATGAGGTGTAGATCAGTTGGTTTGTGTGGGGTTTAGTCCCCATTAGGTCACTGGTTCAAATCTCATGGGGAGGTGTTGAGAGTGGGAGCCATCTATGGGGGAATACAACTGTCCCATGGGGCGTCCAGGCTCAATCGAGTCTCGCACAATCCTGGTGACAGCATCCCACTCATGGGCAGATCATTCTTCCATCGAACATTGGGGCTGGCCCTGGCCTAGGTTCAGCCTAGCTGGAAAAAAAATTGGACTTTCCATATTGCATCTAACTCACGTCAAAATAGGACATCTTCATGATATTATCAATCACAAGTTACTCAAGTTCTTTGGAATCATGAATAGTATATGTTGTCCATGGAATTGTTCAATTTGCTTGTGATTATGTTTATTACTTTGTGTAGGTAACATATTTCCTTTTTTCATAATATTTTAGTGTTTTATTCATGTCTTCCCCTGAACTCCTCTTCCCCCACATCCTGGAGACTGTTACCTCATCCAGCCCTCCTCTTGTTCCTCATCCCCGAAGCTCAGAGTAACAGTGTCCCAATAGTTGAGTTGAAAGGCCCAAATGCAATGGCCAACTTCATCTAAGAGAAAATCCCCTTGACATGGACAGCGAGAGTTCCAACTCCTCACTTCTTTGCCTTCACAAAGAATCATGTGAAAATATATGGCTACTTGCCAATGCTTTTGATCTTGACTTTTGCGATAAGAACCACAAGACTTCAAAAATAATATTCCCCATAGTAGCTGTCTCTTAAGGCAGAAATAAATGTAGAGAATCTTGTATTCATTTCATTTTGCTTTATGTCACCAATAGTCTCTGCAAGAACATAGCCCATCCTCGAAATGATGAAAACGGTTTGTATCCCTTACAACAATTTTCCTCTTGACAAGCTTGGAAATGAACTTGAAAGCAGTGTGGCAATCACCACACACACGGAGGTTTTTGATTATTCTAATGTGTGTTCCAGCAGCTGTGTTGAGAAGCCCAAATGCAATGGCTAGCTTCTCACTATGGTAGGTTAGAGAGTGTTTCTTCTGCTCTTGTTCCATATCACGTAGCACGAAATTTATGTCAGGAACATAACCTGCACTCTTCATCTGTTCAGTTAAGTTGTCCAATTTTGCATAAATCTCGACTGACTGTGGGTGTGATCTGTCTCCTACAACAAATACATGTACCCTTTTTTGGACTTCAATCCAACTCCGTCCTGGTTCCTTTTTCACCCCCCTATCATTCATCATTTTCCTCACCTTTATTACCTCATCCCAGTTTCCAGCTGAGGCATAAATGTTCGACAACAGAACATATGACCCAGCATCTTGTGGCTCAAGTTCAAGAACACGTTCTGCTGCATGTCTTCCTAGCTTGATATTGCCATAAACTCTGCAAGCCCCAAGCAAAGTTCGCCACAGCACTGCACCAGGTTCAAATGCCATTTGATCGATAAATCCCTTTGCCTCCACTAGGCGCCCAGCACGACCTAGAAGATCAACCATACAAGCACAGTGTTCAATTCTTGGTTCAATGCCATAATCCACATTCATGGATTCAAAATAATGATATCCTTCATCAACCAGGCCTACATGGCTGCATGCAGAGAGAATACCAACAAAAGTTATGTGAGTGGGCTTCACTCCAGCATCTTGCATTTGTGCAAAGAGCTCCAGAGCCTCTTTGCCATGCCCATGTTGCGCGTATCGGGCAATCATTGCATTCCAGCAGACCACATCTCTATCGAACATCTGGTCGAACAATTTGCGTGCATGCTTGAGCATCCCACATTTTGCATACATGTCAACAAGAGCATTCCCCACATAGGCATCTGACTCAAACCCAAGTTTGATAATTTGGTTATGAATCTGTCTCCCCTGTTCCAGAGTTGCCAGGTCAGCACATGAGGTAAGCACACCAACAAAGGTGAAATGGTTAGGTTTCATCTCGTCCCACAACATTTGAGTATAAATTTTGATGGTTTCCTCACCATGCTCATTCAGGGCATACCCTGCAACCATTGCATTCCATGAAACAGTGTCTCGTTCAGGCATTCGGCTGAAAAGTTTGCTTGCATCCACTATGCTTCCACATTTAGAATACACATCAACAAGCGCACTTCCAACAAAAATATCTGAGACAATGTCAGTTTTGATGATGTGGGCATGAACTTGCTTGCCCTGCTCCAGCGCTACTGCAGTGGCACATGCCCTGATAATACTGACAAATGTTGACTGATTTGGCTTCATGCCTGCACGCTGCATATTGAGTAAGAGTTCCAGGGCTCCATATATCTGGCCATGCTGAGCATAACCTGCAATCATTGCATTGCATGAAATGACTGTTCTCTCAAGCATTTTGTCAAACACAGTGTATGCATCAATAAGGCTTTCACATTTGGCATACATGTCTACAAGAGCATTCTTAACAAATTCATCTGCTTCAACTCCACTTTTGATGATATGAGAATGGATCTGGCTGCCCTCCTCTAAAGCTGCTAAACTGGCACAAGCACTGACAACACTGGCATAGGTAAACTGATCAGGCTTCATCCCAGACCACTGCATTTGTTGAAAGAATTTCAGGGCCTCTTCAGCTTGGAAGTTCTGAGCATATCCTGCAACCATTGTTGTCCAAGACACTGCATTTCTTCCAGAAATTTTCTCGAAAACACTGTGGGCATCCTCCATATGGCTGCACTTGGCATACATATCCACCAGAACATTCCTTACAGAGACATCTGACTCTAGCCCACTTTTGATAACATGGGTATGGACCTGTTTCCCCTCTTGCAAAAATGCAAGGGTTGCACATACACCAAGAACACTGGACAAGGAAAATCCATCGGGCTGTATGCCTTCCCACTGCATTTGACAAAACAGTTCCAGTGCCTCCTCACCTTGCTGATTCTGTGCATACCCTGCAATCATTGCAGTCCAAGAAACTGCATTTTTCTCCAGCATTTCGTCAAACACTTTGCGTGCATCCTCTATGTCCCCACATTTGGCATACATATCCACTAATGCACTCCCCACATACATATCTAACCCGAATCCAGTTTTGCTTGCAAAGGCATGAACCTGCATGCCTTGTTCTAGGGATACCAACCCTGTACATGCCCGAAGAAAACTTGCAAAGGTAAACTGGTTTGGCTTCGCACCTGCCCTATGCATTTGACAGAAGAGATCCAACGCCTGCTTCCCTTGCCCATCCTGAGCATAACCTGCAATCATGGCAGTCCATGAGACCACATTTCGTTCAGTCATTTTTACAAACACTTGGCATGCTTCCTCAAGCAGGCCACTCTTAGCATACATGTTAACGAGATTGTTATGTGCGACTATGTTCCCCTGAAAGCCAGTTTTGATCATGTGGCCATGGGCCTGCTTTCCCTCTCTTAGGGATTTGGTGTTCACACATATCTGCAAAAGACGAGCATAACTATGGAAAACCTCGCCGCTGAGCCGTCGTTGAGTTATAACATGCACATTCTTATAGATTACGTTTGATTTGCTGTCATTATACAGAATGGTATCACTGGGAATGGTGGAGATGCCAAACCTTAAACCACAAAGTTGGTATATCCTGACACTAAAACGATGTGGGCATGTTATATCATTAAATCTAATCATCTGCATCTGAAAGAAATGTAACATGATGGGGTAAAACAGCTTCTTCCTGCCTGAATGTAGAATTCATTTATTTCTTAACACTCCGGAGAACCCAAGATGTGATAAAATACCAAGATTATTCAAATGCAGGTTTGCTATAATCAGTCTGTGTGAAGAAATTACTGTTTTATGGTGACTGGCAACTACTGTTAGAAATCAGGGTTTGAAAATTTCACGGCTGTTCCAAATTGTGTTCTAAACTTTCTCTCATGTGAGGATAAATTGAGCAAATCATTAAACGCATAATCTAGATACAAATGAAAGACTGTTACATTTTTATTGGAAAATCACTCTTTTTTTCCACATGAAATTTCTCTTTTATATTCATAAAAATATAAAAAGTTATCTTACAACAGTACTTACTACATAGGACCTTTAAACAAGCTTTAAATGGCAGCATACATAATTAATCACTAGTTCAAAATGGAAAACTTAAGATGTAGGAAACATCCATTACATAGCAATATAGGACAAAAAACAAAAAAGGAGGAATTGTCCCACATGCTTAGTATCAAAACTATGATTAAAAGGACCAAAACACTATAACTAGTCTTCAAAAAATCTATCTTTGGATCAATTAAAACATCTTTAAGTATTGAGTAGGTCCCTCATGACCATCCTCCCAATGGGTATAAGCAATGCTTCCAGGCAGATTTGATAAAGCCAACTTAGATAATATGTCTGCCTCTTGAGTCTCTTCTCTGTGTATATGCGCAAAGGATATATTCTTGAAATATGTGAGAGTATCTATGATCCTTTCCTTCCAGCTTTCTAGTGCTACAGCCTAGAGAGCTCCCTTCTTATTTAGCCACTCAATAACTATCTTGGAGTCCCCTACTAAAAGTAAGTATGGATTTGACAATCTTACAACCAAAGTTAGAGAGGCCCAAGCCCCCAAAAGTTCAGCCCTAGTGTTTGTTCCTCGACCACAGTTTAGAGTCCACAAAAAGGAAGTGTTACGGCTAAGCTTTATCATACCTCCAGCCCCACTTTGTTCACCAAACTGTTGCGCTGCCCCGTCAAACCATCCAATGGCTCTATCTTCCGGAAGATGCACATGTGCAGTTCGAGGAAGAGTGTCTTTTGCCTTAAATCCATAGTTGCTCAATGCATCTATAGCTTTGTAGACTACCTTCTAAATTGAAGGGGAATCCGCCTCAAAGATTGTCAAATTTCTTTCATGCCAAATATACTAGCATAAGAAGGTAGGCAGCGTAGAAAAATCAGAATTCTTCTTTGTCCAATTTTCAAAGCATTCATTCACTGATAGACTAGTCCATCCACTCGAGAGATTTAGTGCAATTTTTACCCTGTTCCATACTGAAATGGTGAATGGACAATTCACAAACAAATGCTTACCAGTCTCCCTCTTGACTTTGCATAGGAAGCAAATCCCTGGCCCCACCCAACCTCTTTTTTGGAGATTTTTCCAGGTAAGAACCTTATTTTCCGCTACCAACTATGTAAATAACTTAATTTTTAAAGGATAGTCCCATTTCCACAGTTTTCTCCTCCACCCACCTACCTTTACATTCCATAGCTTTGTCGCCACTGCATTGTAAACATTTTTAACCGCTAGTTGTCCTGAATTATCACCTCCCGTCCATAGTAAAACATCTGGGTGATCCTGTAGATGAATTCCTTAGCTTATTAAAAGCTTTCTGTATTTTTCCCATTCTAAAGATAAGTCTCCCTCAAGCTCCAAGGTTGAGAAAAGAATTCCCTGCAATAGATCACAACTCGCTTGATAAAGCCAGTGAACATTTTTTTGGTTCAGACTATCAACTAACTCTTTTGATAAAAAAGAGTCATTTCTCATTCCCATGATGACATCTTTCCCAATAACTATAAAATGTCCAGGGTCCCGAGCCCGGATTCCAAGCAAGCCATTGTAAAACAAGTGGTAAAGAATTGATTAAGTTTTTCCAGGTCTAAGATCCATAAGTCGTAACCGCAGAGGCCGATCTTAACCACGTATGGACCGATTCATAAGGCAAGTATTTATCTTTTATCACCTGGTTCCATATTTTTTTTTTCGTCAAAACTCTCCACATAGTATTAGATGTCAAAGCCTTGTAGAAAATGAATATGTTTCTAAGTCCTCAACCTCCATAAAGCTTTGGCTTTGAGACAGACTCCCAATTACACAAATGGTAGCTTCGACTTTTCTTGTTGTCGGACCATAGAAAGGAAAAAACCAACTGTCGAATCTTTTTTAGAACAGATAATGGAATGTATTGTTAATGTTATGAGTCATGAATGTCCAAATATTCAGAATGATTGTGTACAAACCTCAAAAGAATGTCTCTATAGATTCATAAATTTGAAATTGCCCATAAAAAGCCTTGATTTATTAGTGATGCCATTGGTGGGCCAGAAATTGGAGTCTTCATGTCTCTTGAACAATTACAACACTTGTTTGTTGTGTCATTAAAATTGAAAGGATCTCTTAACTCCAACAATGATGAATATGATTTATTAGGTAGGAGGAGGATTAGATTTAAAAGGAATCTAAAAATAGAGATTATGCATCTCATCCTTCAGGTTTAGATTCATACGATGCTTTGGTTCCTTCTTATTTATCATCCTTTGGTTCAAAATCAATCGTTATGAATGCTTTTTATTTATCAATTGGACATCCAATTATTGCAACACATAAATATCATCTTCCAAAAGAGAATATCCTTCCCCGAAAATAAAAGCAAATAACTCCAGATACAAAGGATGGAAAGTTTGTCGAATTCTAGGGATCTAGACATCCTATTAGTTCACAAATTTATTTTTGGAGAGAGAGGACAAATTTTGACTATTTTGGGCATATACTTTCAGGCCCAACGGTTGTTTCTTCAAGTTCATTAGAAAATCAAGATCATTCATCAGATTCTTCAAAGATTTCTCAAGTCAGATCACAAGCACCGTCTAGACAAACATGTAGTGGAAATACTTTTACCATGCAACCCCTACCTCTAAAATCCTCCCAGGACATTCTGAGATTAATGGATCAAGTTTACAAAAAATAGGGATTTCAATTGTGCTACAGTTCCTTTGAAATTTATGGAAGTAGACTGTATGATCTATTGAGTGAAAGAAGAAAGCTTTGCATGAGAAAAAGTGGCAAACAACAAATTTGAATTGTGGGCCTGATCAATTGCCTATTTCATTTGGCATGAGGACATCCCAATCCTCAAGCACCGGGGAGATGTTGGCTCACTATTTTGACATCTTTTGCATTAGTAGTTGGCCTCCTTTTGACTATTTTATCCTATCTTTGTACTTGACTATTATTCCTATTACCATATTTACTTCTATTTCTGAAGCTAATGTGCCAAACCAAGATTGAAGAGGTAAAATGTTGTTAATATTTATGATTTCCTTTATTTCTAGTAAATTAGAAAGGGTTTAGACTAATCTTGTTGATGAAAGATGTTTTTAGTTCAGTTCACTTTTGGTACCTGCAATTGTTGATTAGCATACTTGCGCCCCTCCAGATAGAATTCAGCCACATGGGTTTTGAAGCCAGGTGTCTCAAGATGGTTATTTTTTCATTAGTTCATACCCAAGCCGAAGGTATCCATCTCCAGCTTGTGATCAATTTTTTCCATTCAAACTCGTGCTAGAATATAAAATATATTTTTGTGGTGTCATTTGCAAGTACATGAAGGAAAATGTTGAAAATCTAGGACATGGGTTTTGTGCAGAATATGCCCATTTAGCTTTATCTCAAGTGATTTCCTCATAAAGTGAAATATTTGGGAGATATGGGAAATTTTCTAAAGCGGATTTTCCCATATTTGTTGTTGCGTCCATTTTCKCTAGTGTCCCAACCAAGTGGATGTGCCTAGCCAAGGATGAGAACTATTCTCAAATATTTATTGTTATGGGGAATCTTGTCTATTATTCTCTATTGCCTATTCTTGAATTATGTTCATTGGAAAYAAGGAACTTCCTACCTGCTTTGATGGGCATGATCCACCTCTACAATCTGCTCCTATATGTATACCTGAGTTGTGATGTAATGGAGATTAGAGAGGGAAGAGGTTATAAATTTAGAGAGATAGATTAGAGTATTAWAGAGGGAATGAGGAATTGTTGATGAACTGTATTGTACTCTGATAAAGATTCCTTCTGTTTACTATAATACCATATCTATTCATATACATGGTGTAGATAATTTCTTGTCAYTGTAATCTCTTTCTCCACAACATGTTTCAAGCTTGGCAGGGCCCCCATTCTATGACATGCGCTATGTTATGTTCATTTGCTCTTAGTTAGCTAGTTTAGTTGCATATATGATGTCCTTGCATGCTTTTCAATTATTGATTATGTATTTTATACATGATCAACCGCAGAAGTTGATTATCCACCAAATATTGAAGGATTGATCTACTTTATAATTGATCATAGGAACCTTTGTGAAAGACTATGGTTTGTGCCAGGACAACATTTCAGTAACCCTCATCTAGTGATATCGTTATGTGGTGTAGTTTGGTTGTCCAACGTTTCTTTGATAGGTTAGCATAGGATTTGATCCTACACATATTGTGACTGCATCTCACAAGCTTACTATCCCTCGGGTTGATGATTTAATGTACAAAATTTATACATATAAATTTTCCCACAGTAAGAACCTAGACTTTCCTTTGCCTTAGGTCAAGCAACTTCTCTTCTAGTTTATGTCAATTCAAGGTCAGGGAGACAAAGTAGGTATTAAGGGGAAGAAATATGAGGTGCAATGTATCAAAAGTTGGTCTTGGTCAAGACTTTATCCTCCCTTTGGTCAATAAATGAACAAAAACCTATACATTTTTTCAGATAGTCCTTAGGGAATTGCACATTTCTCCAAAAAGGGAAATACTTGGCAATACTTTGTGTCAACACTATAAATTCATGGTTTAGGGGAAATATTTATGTAGGGATTTGAGTGATTATGCTTAGATCATAGATTTTATAGCCCCAAATGAAATAAGCATCTAATATGCTCCCTATGTTAGCGACCATTTAATTGAAATTTTGGCATGAAGAGCAGTTAATTTTTAGGATCGTTGGGCACATTGTATTCACATTGTCATAGAGTTCTTTGTTTTCATCAGGTAAGTTATAGGCATGGATATACTGTAATTAATTATTTGTATTTCTCTTGTGTATCAATACCAGTCAAACTAAAGGGTATGATATACAATACGCTATTTTTTCATTGGAAAACACTGAATTCGACAATTCATCCAATCCCTTTCTTTGGCCAAGATTGACAAGTCAATCTTAAAATCTTGAATTTGTTGTTTAAATAAGTCTTAAACCACAAAAAATATACATTGATCATTGGCCTCTACAAATTGTAACTTGAATAATGATATAATGGATATGCTACCACAGTTGTATTAGAAGGCCAATATTGACAATCACATAAAGAGCGTAGGCATATCTAGTACAACCCTTGAATTCTCCTTAATTTATAGAAAATATCAATAATGTTGTGGCTTGGTTAGCATATAGGATTCAAAGAAATCCTAATTTGGATTCAGTTGGGTACTCGAGAAAGACATAAGAGAAATACATGAGAAATAAGAGTCTATGTGTGTATCAAGGAGAAACATATGCCATTACTTGGAGGTATAAGCATGTTATGAGCATATGGCATACCATTTTTAATATTTATATAAATACCCATAATAATATTATTAACATATATGTTAGGGTCCTACTTTAACCTCCCTACTTTGGGGTACTTAGGAGTTAGTAAATTAATGTATGAGTCCATATTCCTTGAATAAGGCCCATTAGATAGTTCGTGTGCAGTTACTTAATGTAAAAATGTCATCTTTATTAAATAAGGCTCACTAAATTGTTAGACCTCATTAACGATGGGACCACAAGTAGTTAGGGTTTTTGACTAGGAAACTATTTATAGATATAGAAGGCTATGTATTGTTTTGTTAAGGATTATTATTATATTGGATGTCTACTCAAAGGAGTTTGTCCCCTTGAAGAGTCCCATAAACATTTCTCTCTTTATTTTGGAATTATTAATACAAGGGTTATATTCTTTAAGTTTCATCTAATTGCGTCTTGTATTTGCTTTTCTATACTTATATTTCTCTTAATATTGTTCATTTTTTATTGTTTATGTTGGATTAGTACACTACAAGTGGAATTAGATCTCTTTCTTCAACCAATGTGTGCCTAGATTTTAGAAAAAAAAAATTAGGCTAGTGATTTGTTACAACATCTTTAAATAACACTTAGGTATATCATTTTAGTAGGTAAACCTATGGTTGTTGAAGAATACATGCAAAAAATACAAGTGGGCATGACCTGGTTGGACAACCTTGTAATCTTTATTGGTACCCCTTCAAGTAGTACCATATATATATATATATATGTCTTCCACATATCCTCAAGTATCTTAGAAGTCCTCCAGACACACTTAAACCAACCTTACATAAATACATTAGTTGTACAATTGCTATGGTACATCGAAAACAACACTCAGGGATATCACTCTCACATACAAGGGAATCAAGTAGTACAACTTGTTGGACACACCTACCACACTTAGAGGGGGGGGTGAATGAGTGTGGGGTTCTTTTTCCCAAAACTTCCCTCTTGCACAAAAACTCATCAATTAGCATTCAACATTTATTCATTAC
>ML793864.1:370946-385344 GCA_009831015.1 Picea engelmannii | reverse complement strand
CTAATCATACTACATTGAGAAATTTATCTCAAAATCCTCCCAATGTGGTGTTGATTCCATTGACTTAACTCACCAATAATCCTTAGGGTGGATGCAATCATATCACATACATGTTACTAGAAATTAAACCATGGATACTAGGTTGACCAAATTGGAAATTTTAGTGTCCTAAAACACAAATTCCTTGGTCAAGGTTGATAAGATTTTGGAAGGCCTAAACAAACAACCCAAGTAGCCAAAGTATCAAATGGGTCCTAATCATGAGGAAACCTCCATAGAGGGGGAGAGTCATAATAGAGAACCCTTTCATGATAACAATGTGTGGAACCATTTTCCCAAATGTATATGAACAAGCTTGATGGATTTGACCCCATTGGGCATGTTACTAAAATGGAATGTTGTTTATCTCTCCATGGAATTAATAATGACATAATGAAAAATAAAGCAGGGGTATTATACTTGGATCAAGAACTTTGGAAATGGTGGAAATGGAATAAGAAATATTATGGAGGATACATTTCCTAGAGCTAGTTTATGAAATCCATCTATGTTCATTTTGAAGGAGACACTCACTATTTTGGACATATGACCAAATTGTGTCAAATGGGAACAATTGTAGAATTTATAGAATCCTTTGATAAATTGGAAATTTGCACAAAGTGCCTAACTAAGTATTTTTAGAACAATGTTTCATAATTGGTCTCAAGGAGGAAATTTGAACACAAGTCACAAGGCAACACCCAACTACTTGGATGGATAGTTTTGAGAGAGATAGGGAAGCAAATATAGTGATAAATGCACGTGCCGAAAGACACTCTTATATTTCTCACCCTCACCTTCCTCTAGAATATAAAACCATTTCCCCTCCTTCTCCACCCGTGAGGGTCCACAAGTTAAGCCAAGAATAAATGGCCAAATGTCAACACCTTAGAATTTTCTATAATTGTGATGAGAAATATTTTAAAGGGAACAAATTTAAGGAACAACAAATGCTTCAAATTGATTTCCTCCAACTTTACCACCTTAAAATAATTTTTGAGGATGAAAACCTTGAGCCAGAATTAATAGATAATAGACCTCCTCTTTAGAAATAATCAATCTTGAATCCACCCCAAGAGGAACCCTAAATTTCTCTCCATTATTTATCAAGATTTTTTTCTCCCAAGACCCTAAATTTAATTGGCTACATCAAACATCATAAGGTGATTATTTTAATTGATAATGGAAACACCCACAATTTTATTCATTAGTGGGTGGAAAAATAAACTCAGTGTTATGTCCATGAGGTGCAATATGATGAAGTGTCATGGTAAGTGTGAGAATTTGAAACTTCAAATGGGGGATGGTCGATGAAAATCTACATGTTCACTACTAAAATGGGTGGTTATGATGTGGTGGTAGGAGTAGAGTAGTTATGAACATTGGGTCCAATTACCATGGATTCCAAGGAATTATACACGAGATTCACTAAGGAGGATCGTAAACATACTCTAAATGGGATCTATTTTGAATCCTCTAAAATTATTAGCTCTCACCATATTGAAAAGATATTGAAGAAATGCCACTCTAGCATTATTTCCCAATTCAATCCCATCCAAGTCGTGGACAATCCACCACAATGATCCACCTTGATTCATAGTTGATCCTAAATAAGGATCAACCGGTATTTGACATATTCCATGGATTACCCTCCTCATGTGGTGAGCATGCATTGTATTCCACCAATTCGAAGAAGTTATCCACCCAATTTGCATCCTTATCAACACCCTTTTGTAGAAAAGAATAAAATTGAAAATATTATCTAGGAACTGTTGAAGGTCAGTGTCATCTATCCAAGCACGAGACCTTACTTATAAATAATGATCATGGTACTAAATAAAGAAATAAATTGGCACATGTGTTTATATTTTTGTGCTCTTAATAAGTTGACCATCAAAGACAAATTTCCCATCCCAATGATTGATGACCTCTTGGATGAGATTTATGGTGCCAAATTCTTCACTAAATTAGACTATCATTTAGGATGCCACCAAATAAGAATGATAGAGGTGGGAATTCCTAGGATATGATTTTGCATACATGAAGGCCATTATGATATTTTAGTGATTCCCTTTCGAATTTACAATGCCCCATCCACCTTTTAGAGCCTTATGAAAAACATTTTTCAACCCTTCCTACATAGTTGTATGTTGTTATTCTTTGATGATATCATAATCTATAGAAAAACCTGGGAAACACATGTGGAGCATGTTGATAAAACCTTGAAACTTCTCTAAGAAAACTAATTGGTCCTCAAACAATACAAATGCACTTTTGGTACTTTACAAGTTGAATACTTGGGTCACATTGTTAGTAAATAAGGGTTGCATGTCAATCACATGAAAATTACAAATATGTAGGATTGGTCATGCCCTAATAATTTGAAAACATTACATGGTTTCTTAGAACCTGTAGGCTATGTAATACCCCTAGGACAAACCCCAAGTTGTAAATGTACATATAGGTTGGGGAGCTAGGATATTTTGGGCCTGAATGCCATTGGAAATATGTTTTGAGGCTAGAGTGTATGTGTGGTTATAAGGGTGTGTTAGCACCGAAAGTCACCTTCAGATTGAAAAAAAGGAAAGATCGATACCCATCAGAGTTATATGGTGGATGTTAGTTTGTATGGATGAAGGTCAATGGACAAAACTCAGAATCTGAATGATTTTCAACATAGGACTAGACAGGAAATGCACAGGGATGTGAGGGCCACATTAACTTTAGTTGGGAAATTGAGTTAAAGTGAGAGAAGAGGGAAGACTTAGTGAGAAAGGTGAATGAGACTGCTATGGGCATCCGGCCTTCCAGTATCTTGGAGATGAAAAACTCGAACTCAAGAGCAGTCTTGAGCTCAATCTCCAGACACTGAAATATGTTGCAAGCAACATAGTTACAATAATAGGATGATCAAACCTCCATCATCCTGCAACTGCAATAGCTTGAGTGGATCTTCCATGCCCGATCCATTCAATGTAAGAAGGAAAAGATACACAGGGAAATGAGTAAAACTTACCATGATACTGCTATAATCAAACCTCCATTACAGTAGCACAACAATCCTCGACTGGATCATCCATGCCCGAGTGTTTTAAACATTTTTAATAGAAAAAAAATGAAAGGAAACATAGAACCGAATTCTATTAACATGAAAGTCTCAAATCAATTACGTAACCAAAGAACAACTCTGGCAGAATAAACATTATAGATGGGATCTCTGCTCAACCAAAGACCTCTAATAAAACTCAAAACTACATACATATACTCAAACATTCGCCCAACAGAGGCATGCTCGAGCTTCTCGTCCAATGCCATACACATGTGTCTTCTCAGTCAGATTGTGCATGCCTTCGCCTGTCAGACGCAAGATCTGCTCTGCCAATCCTTTCTGGATTTCCATTTATGCGGTGAGACAATGTCTCAACTACTGCCTCACTTTCATGAACTATCTACATCGGGATCAGGACAGGCCGCACTTTGAACTTCACCATATGGAGCTTTATTGGATGCTTGTAGGGGGGCAGGTAGACGTCGACGTCGACGATAGGGATCTGATGAGATGACTGGGACTGCGTGAGCACCAAAATATCAAATTAGACCCTCGACTTAGGCTAAACACCATTTGTGGGTTTTTAAGCCCCTTTCTCGCATTTTGACCAAGGTGCCACTTCCTTAGGGAAAACAACCCCCCTTACAATAATATGTGTTAAAAGGGTGGAGAGCCAAAATGATAAAAGGCCAACGAGCTTATCATTGTAATTTGTATCACTCATTATTAATAAAATACATCACTATTGCAAACCAACAAGACAAGAAGAGTATGGGAGATAGAACTCCAATAGAGGAAAGGGGGATAGCATAATTAAGAGAGGGGATTAATCTAGGGGGCTAACCCAAGGAATATATTAAAATATTTCTTGAAGAGTCCAAGCCTAATTTTTTTCATGTTGATGTTTTTATCCTAAGTCTTTGGAGAGGGATGCATTTCCAAGAGAGAGAAAGTGGTTCCTCTTGTGCCACTTGTCATGATGCTTGCATGCATACTTATACTGGAGACTTAGTGAGTTTGGGGGATATCATAATCATGTTTTCCCGTCATTCTCTGATCATTTTAACCTTAGAATCTTTCCATTCATACTTTACTTCCATCACCAGTTTTCTACCTATACTTGGGGAAAGATTTGGGGAGCTATTGGGAAGGATTACTACAAGATATTTGGATTTGAATAAGTGGGTTTTCATGCCTGTGTGCATCTGAAGAAGCAGGTTTTCAGGCCCATGATTGTTCTCCCTATGTGAGAGAACTATTGGGAACTGATTTCCCTATGCACTAGGAAATAACTACAAAGTTGTGAGACTTTTTTTCCAGCTTGTTGTTGAAGCCCCAGAAGGGAGGTGGGGAAGCCAAAGGAATGTTGAGCGGAGAAGGGGAACACTTCTTGAGTGGTAAAGGTTGTAGGAAATGAGAGGTTGTAGGCTAGTTGTATCATTTGACACCTTAATTTGAGATTTATCATGTTGGACAAACCTTAGTCTGAATTAGGAAACCTTCCCTGGTAGAGTTTCTAGCTTCAAATTGGGGCTGACTTGCTGCTGATATTTTATGAGCAACAGAGTCTATGGCTAGAAGGAACATCTGATTTCTACGCACAGTTGCTGATTTACCATTAAAAGATAAGTTTATTTTCATGTGTGTATTATTCTGTTGAATGATGTATATACATTTATGTCAATTATGTATGCTTATATATATATATATATATATATATATATATATATATATATGCATGAATTGGTATACTTCTTGCATTGCATATATTGAATTCATATGTAGGGCCTATTATGTTATTTAAACAATATCAGAGCTCATAATAGAGGTAACGAGACTTGGGTAGGTGGTTGGCTACGTTACCAAGCCATAAGAGGCAGAAATTGAAATAAATTCAAAAATTCAATTGTGATAGAAGATGGAAATTTGTGTGGTGTGGCCCATCTCACAGGGTCTTCACTCAATGAACCTATGACATAACACCTGTGTTCATGGGATATTAAATAATACCCCTAATTTTACTAGATATTGATAAATACCTCCAAAACTCATTTTTTGAACCCCCCCTCCCAATACATCTTTCAAATAAAATAAACCATTATTTTTACTAGATATCCATTTTCATACCCCTAAATACCTATAAACCCCATAGTACCCTACATCCCCCCCAATACTTACAATATATTGACTTGATTTTTCACAATTTAAAAACCCCCTTTATGAATGAACATGATAAGATATTGGTGAATAGGGTGAAGCCAATGTGGCCCAGCTTGGGGTTGGGGATGTTACATTGTGGTATTAGAGCCATAGGTTCAATACTTAGCCTACATGGGCCAACTAGCAGAATGATGGAGATATAAGTTGAAGAAATTTAAATTTCAGAGAATGTCTTTGATATGTTTGACAAAAGTACTCCTACGAAATTGGGAAAACATTTGTGGGGAATTTGAGAAATTCATCATTGAGGTTTAAAATCCCCAATTCTAAATCTCAAATTTGGCAGTTTTGACCTATAATTGAGTGAAATTTGGAAATTGTGGAGCGCCCATGGTGAAATTGGGAAAAGCCCCATTTTTGCAGTGGGAATTCATGGCAAATTTAATGAGGAAGACTCAAATTTCATGTACAAGGGTCGAATTGATGTTAACAGGGAAAAAATTGGTCGTATTAAGCTTGGTTTCATAACTACAATGGAAGTCGAGCCAATAATTTTGAATTTGGGCGTTTTAAAAAAATTGGAAATTGGAAAAACTGGAAAACAAATTGGGTACTTTTCCATACAGTGATGTTAGCATGACATGGAGGCCATGTGTTCGTTGATGTGGAAGAATGGAAATGTATACTACCACATGGAAAATCCATAGTGGTAGATACATGATGCTTGGTATGGAAGGTGATAGGTGATGTGGAGTCGCATGGCGGGACGACTGCCTGTCCTGCAGAACCTTGACTCCAAACCTACGATGAGAGTTCAAGAATTGACTAAGTAAAGGAATGGATCGGTTGGATGGAGAGTGCAGGGAGTATGTGAAGAAATAAGGAAATGAACATGAACCCATGGTGAAGTTTCAAAATTTGACTAAGTGTCACATCACGAAGTGTGATGAGATCACAAAATTTGACTAAGTGTCGATAATTCATGGGTGTGAAGAGTATGGTGGACAAGAAGTGTAAAATTTCGTGGAGCATGATAGATTTTGAGAATTGTCTAAGTATCAAGATACTGTGGAGTGTGGTGAAATATCTAGATTTGACTAAGTGTAATGGATCAGTTAGACATATGCATCACGATGAGAGTCAAATAAATTTGGGAGAGTATCTTATACCTATGAAAACTTAAGAAGTTTATAAGTATGAATGAAAAATAAAGGCAAAAGAACGTGAGAGTTCATTTCGTAGGCCACAAAAAAAGTAACAAGAATAGAAAATGTGACGTAGACCTATCAGCCCTTGAGCCGAGATCCACTCACAGGATCGTTCTTTATCTCCCTCAAGCCGAATCGACTCTTTAGATTCCCTTCTGGAATCACAAATTATCGATCCACAAGTCCTTTTTGGTAGCTTCCCTGTCTGAACAACACTAGGTGCAAGCTCCCCTTCTCCATGCGACCACAGTGCTATGACCAAAGCCCAATTCCAAAGGTGCTTGTCATAACTCGCAACTCGCGAGTTCATGAGTCGAGGCTTCTGACTCTTCTTTTCCAATATCGTGATACCCGAGATCATGAAATCGGTATAGCTCCCCTATGTCAGCGCCCTCCACACATGACCACCAGCTAAGCTTAACGCTAGCTCCTCTCGCTATTCGCCACTTCGAAAGTTGTGGCGTCCAACCTTTGCACCTTCCTTTCACAAAACTCTGAGAAGTGATGTTGACTTTTCTCCTCGTGTTCTCGCTACTCGCGACTTCGTGAGTCGAAGGGTTGAACTCTTGTTCCCTTATCTCACAAATCCCTGAGACGCGAGAGGTCAACGGGTGTTGATGCCTTTCACTAGGTGACACATGTCCACTTATCTATCGCACAGGCCCACCTTGTGGTTCTACCACGTGTCCCTCATCCCCAGCTTCAGCACTTCGCGACTTCGCTTCCTGAAGAGCTACCTCCTTTGTATCTCGACACTCGAAGTGTCAAGATCTAGAACTCCTCGCTACTCCTTATCACAACTTGTGACTTCGAGACTTTCAGGACAAAAGGCTTGACTTCCTATCCGCCAATATGATGAAATATCAAAATTCTGACATGTCATCAATGCGGGTCCCACAACGGAACTTCCTGCCTTTTTGGAGTTTCGGACTTCGCGACTTTGTGAATCTTGATGCTAAGCTTTCAGTTCTTCAACCCACAAAACCCCCGAATGTGCGATAGGTGCGATGAGACTCTGATCCAACGGTCCTCCCTTGACCTGGATCCTACGACTGTCCTAGCTCCTCGCGATTTCACCACTCACGACTTGGAGCACCCAATCTTTGGGCTCTCACCTTGCAAACCTCCGAGTTCACGAGATCCATTGATCTCTGCCACCTGTCCTCCTCCGATGGATGACTGTGATTCTCTCACGACTTCGCCGCTCATGAATCTTGATGAAAAGGTTTTAAAATTTCAACTCACGGATCCACAAAATGAGATTATGCGAGTGAATCCAACAACCCTTGTTGTCTCAAATCCTATGGCCCGATTTCTCCCGAGCTTGCACTTAGAAAAACACTCACCATAATCCTTCTTGCTCCTCTGCAAGATTCGACGGCTCTCGGGACTTCGCAAATTTTCCATGGAGAATTTCGACCGTCCAATTCCTCCTTGACGATTCCAGTGAAATGAACAAAGTGTTCTTTCACAAAACTTATCCACCTGCAAAACAACGTCGTTGCACCTTCTTACAACACTTCAAGGAACTAGCCCTCCTAAGCTTCTCTTCGACAACTTCGAAGACTCTATCCTTCCTGAGATTTCTCCACAACTCGAGTCTTCAATAAGACTCCTGCACGCACTCGTTGCATCAATTCTTCAAATACTTCCAATTATTTGAACCTCTTCAACTCTGTGCACTCTCTGCGACAACAGTCCTTCAACAATTCTGCTCAGGTTGTAACTCTGAGACTTCACTCAGCCTGTGCACTCCTTGCACGGCTCCTGTGCTTAACTTGCACTTCTACGAGAATGAGAACAATGTTATCCCTCCTGAGCTTGTAGAGACGAACTCTGACTTCTGTCAATGCACACCTTGTGCACAATTTCACTGCACACCTTGTACGAAAACTCTTACTTAGACAGAGAAACAATTGAATCTCATTCTTTACTCTCTCAGACTTTGAATGCTTAACACGAAATCATACATACATGGCATAAAAGAAAATGTATATCAAAAAGAGTAAAACAATCATGAACATAACATTCAATCATGCATACACAGAAAGTATTTGAACACCATGAGTCTGGATCAAAGCTTCATATATTAATCTCAGAACTTCTATACATGGGTTCTTCTACACAACTTCCTGCTTCTTCTTCTCTATGATCTCTTGATTGATTATGTTGCTAATGTTACAATGACAAAAGTGAGTGTGTCTATATCCATTTCCCCTTCGGCTCCTAAAACTGTCTAATCGAAGAATTTAAAGCTACCTACTTACATTTACTAGCATAAATGCTTCTTAATCCTTCAGACGAGAGCGGAACGCTCAAGGTCTGATTACAATCTACAAGTACACCCTTTCTTAACTATTTCATTTATGTTTGGCTCATCAAACTTCAAAACATTTCAAACAATTCATCACGTGCCAAAATGCGTTGGTGTTTGTCCCACACTCGCTTGTTGTTGGTGATGCTCCTGCATCATACTCTCTCACTTGAAAATTTTCATGGGCTCCTATCCATGAGCTCTCGCACGGTCTGTCCATGCTTCTAGATCTCTATTTCATTCTCCTAGTTGGCATATTCAACTGGATGTCCCTTCCACTTGACTAAGTATTCAAAATATTCCTTTCTCCTGGTCCTCTTACTAACTCTTTGGTCAATATGCTTTCCATCTGTGGTTTCTCTGCAACTGGCATCTATTTAGTCCACTGAACCTCTGGTTGTTCACTGCCTTCTTTTGCTTCCTCATATTTGTAAGGGTACAAATCTGATATGTTGAATATCGAAGAAATTTCGATCCCATCGGGTAATTCAATATCATAAGTATTTGCCCCAAATTTCTTCAAGACCTTACATGGTCCGATCTTCTTCATCTTCAGTTTGTTATATGTCCCCTTCAGGAATATTTCCTTTCTCAGATGTGCCAGAATAAAATCACCAACCTCAAACTGAATTTGTCTCTTGTGTTGATCTGCTCTGCGCTTATACTCTTGGCTTGAGTTCTGCAATCGCTCCTTCACCTGGCTGTGAAGTTCCTTCATCGCCTCTGCGAAATCCTTTGCACTAGCACTCCTAGTTGCATTATGTTCTGAATCTCTCAATTCTGAAACTCCTCTTGGCTGCATCCCATAAAAAATTTGGAATGGACTCTGCCCTGTGCTTGTGTTTAGTGAGTCGTTATATGCAAATTCTGCCTATGGCAGAATATTGTCCCACTGACTTTGATGTTCAGTCACCAAACTCCTCAACAAGTCTCCCAAGCTCCTATTCACAGCTTCTGTCTGTCCATCTGTCTGAGGATGATAAGATGAACTGAATGACAAGTTTGTTCCCAGCTTTTTCCATAAGGTTCTCCAGAAATGTCCTACAAACTTGGTGTCTAGATCCGAAACTATGCTCCTTGGTAAGCTGTGAAGTCGAATGATTTATTTGAAAAACAGATTCGCAATGTGAGTTGCATCACTGGTTTTCTGACATGGTATAAAATGTGCCATCTTAGAAAATATATCTACCACTACAAAGATTGAGTCGAACCCTCTTTGTGTTCTTGGYAGACCCAATATGAAGTCCATGCTGACTGCATCCCATGGCCTCTCARGTATGGGTAACGGTTGATAAAAGCCTGCATTCTGCCTCTTCCCTTTTGAATTCTGACAAATTCTGCATCTGCCCATGAACCTTTTGACATCTKCTCTCATTCCTAGCMAAAAATATGACTCATTTAACTTTGAGAATGTCTTGTCATGAMCAAAATGTCCGGCCAATCCTCCACTGTGTTTCTCCTTCARAAAATTCTCCCTCATGGAACATTTTGGAATACAAAGTTGATTACCCTTAAACAATAATCCTTCCTGGATCATGTATTCTGTCCATTGACTTCTGTTCCTGAGAATTGGATTCTCAGCTGCTTCATACGCCTCTTTAAAATCTGGATCATCTCTGTACATGTCCCTGAGATCATCAAAACCCAGTGTTTTGACTCTGAACTCCTGCAACAACAAACATTTCCTGCTCAAAGCATCAACAACTTTGTTAGCAGTTCCATAAATATGCTTAGTTATAAAAGTAAAGTTCTACATGTATTCAACCCATTTTACATGTCTTTGATTCAACTTCTCCTGTTGAGTCACAAATTGCAAAGCATGATTGTCACTATATAAGACAAACTCCTTTGGGATTAAGTAGTGTCTCCATTTCTTCAATGCCTAAATAATAACATAGAACTCCTTGTCATACGTGGAGTATTTCACTTTCACTTCATTCATCTTCTCACTGAAGTATGCTATCGGTCTGTCTTCTTGGCTCAAGACTGCCCCTATTGCAAATCCACTTTCATCACATTTTACCTGGAATGTATTTTTGAAATCCGGCAACACCAAAATTGGTTGTTCCATGATTTTCCTTTTTAGCAAATTAAAACTTTTCTCAGCCTCTTCTGTCCAGTGAAAATACTTGTTTCTCTTCTTCATTGTGTTCATCATCAGTGCACTAATTCCACCGAAATTCCTGATGAACTTCCTGTAGAAACTAGCCAATCCATGAAAACTTCTCACCTCAAATATACTCTTCGGTGATGGCCAATTCTTAATTACCTCCACTTTATCTGGATCCATCCTCAACTTATCTGCAGAAATAAAAAAACCCAAATAAATGAGATCTGTCTTCATGAATGAGGATTTCTTCATATTTATCAACAACTTCTCTTGTTGTAGCCTCTTCATTACTGTAGACAAATGTTTCAGATGCTCTTCCTCTATTTTACTGAAAATCAGTATGTCATCAAGATACACAATGACAAATTTTCCGATGAAATCCTTCAGGACTTCGTTCATCAACCTCATGAAAGTGCTCGGTGCGTTTGTTAAGCCAAACGACATAACAAGCCATTCATACAACCCTTCATTAGTCTTGAAGGCTGTCTTCCATTCATCACCTTCTCTCATACGAATATGATGATATCCACTTTTCAAATCAATCTTCGAAAAAAAATTGGCCCCACTCAAGCAATCCATCAAATCATCCATCCTTGGCAATGGAAATTTGTACCTAATGGTTATCTTGTTGATTGATCTTGAATCAATACACATCCTCCAACCTCTGTCTTTCTTCGAACTGAGCACTGTAGGAACAACACATGGACTCAAGATTTATCTAACCAACCCCTTGTCCATTAAGTCCTGGACCTGTCTTTTGACTTCTTCATTCTCCTGCGGCGTCAATCTGTACGCTGCTTTATTTGGAAAACTAGCTCTATGTATGAGATCAATATGATAACTTACACTTCTGATCAGTGGCAACGAATGAGGTAGTTCATCCACTACTATGTCAACAAACTTTTCCAATAGTTTCTGAACCTCTTTCGGTAAATCATCTACCCTTGTACTAGTTAAAACAATTTTAGGCTTCCTGACCACAATGAATTGCAGTTCCTCCTTCTTCTTAACCTCTGTAAGAAGTTCCTTCCCACTCATGAGAAGTACAACATTGCTTACTTCAGGTTTTGCTTCCTTGTCTTTGATTGGAAGCAACATGTGAGTTCTCCCATTCTTCTCTAGGGTGTATGTGTTCTTCCTCCCATCATGAATCACATTCCTGTCATATTGCCATGGTATACCCAACAATAGATGAAAAACATCCATGGGAATGACATCACAGAGTATTTCATCTTTATACCCTCCTATTTTAAATTCAACTAAACATTGTTTAGTGACATTTACCTGATGTCCTTTTTGTAGCCACGAAACTCTGTATGGACTTGGATGTTCAATAGTCTCCAAATCCAATTTTTCTACCATCTCTGTAGAAACGAGATTGTCTGTGATACCACTGTCCATGATGACTTTGCATGCCCAATATTTGGTATTGCAAGCAGTCCGAAGAAGTCTGTTCCTTTGGACCGAACTCTCCACCTCCTTCTCTGGTGTTAAGAGAACTTTTTTCATCATCAACGATCTTTCGCTTTCAACATCCTCTACCTCAACATTCTGCCTCTGTGCTTCGGCAATGTGAGTCTCACCACCTTCTTTTTTTATGTCTGGACACTCATAAGATTTATGTCTGACCTTTCCACATGTGAAGCATTTCACTACTCCACCTCTTCCTCTTCCTCTACCTCTGGTACGAGGAAAAATGTTTCCATCAGCATACTGACCTCTCTGTTCGGTATGCTACCCTCTCTATGAGCTTCCACCTCTCCCAATTTGAGTATGAGGTTTCTTCCACTTTTCCTTGGGTTTCTGATTTCTATCCTGGGAAACTTCTTTGCCTTTGGCTTGACTTCTGCCTCGGCCTCTTTGACCTTGTTTTCGGCTCAACTTTTCTTCAGCTTTTAGATCCATCTGATAAGCATCTTCCACCGTTCGGATGGTCATCATGCTCATCTCATCCTGAATGTCGTATATGAAACCATTCATATACCTAGCAACTTTTTCATCATCGCTTTCCTGATGACCTGCCCTGATGTTCAGCTTGTAGAATTCTTCAGTGTACTCCTTCACTGTCATCAGCTTCTGTCTCAAATTCTGCATTCTTTGAAATAGAGTAATTTGGTAATCTCTGGGAATGAATTTCACCTTCATCTTCGCGATCATCCTATCCCAACTCTTGATTTTATGCTTGCCTTTGTAGCGTCTGTCAGCTTGTAGCTCATACCACCACAATGTTACATGTCCTTTCAATCTTGTGACAACATGTTTGACCTTTTTGTCTTCCTCGACATCTTCATAGTCAAAACATGTGTCCAGAGCTCTAATCCAATATAGAAGCTCTTCAACATCCAAGTTTCCTTCATATACTGGAATATCCATTTTTTCCCTAGCACTCATTCTTGCAACAACACTAATTAGGCATTCATTTGCTGCATCTTTTGCTGTAACTTCTTATCTTTCATGTCTAGCTTCATCTTCACTTTCAGAATCACTGACATCTCCAACACCAGCTGTGCACCTCTATTTTATTTCCATGTCCATGACTCTGGTGCATAGGTCATGTATATCTCTTTCCATGGATGGATTTGGCACCTGCCTACCCATTTCTCTTGACATCTCCCTATCCTTTGGCGGATCGTGTGTTTGTTTATCTCTTCTTATTGGCGGCATGGCTGAGATTCCTTCTCACTTTTCGTGTTTGAAGTATACAAACAGAGTCAAGCTCTGATACCACTTGATTCTTTAGATTCCCTGTCGGAATCACAAATTATCGATCCACAGGTCCTTTTTGGTAGCTTCCCTGTGCAAACAACACTAGACACAAGCTCCCCTTCTCTGTGCGACCATAGCGTTGTGACCAAGGCCCAATTCCAAAGGTGCTTGTCGCAACGCGCAACTCGTGAGTTCGTGAGTCGAGGCTCCCGACTCTTCTTTTCCAATCTCGTGATACCCGAGATCATGAAATGGGTATAGCTCCCCTCTGTCAGCGCCCTCCATGTGTGACCACTAGCTAATCTTAATGCTAGCTCCTCTCGCTATTCGCCACTTCACAAGTTGTGGCGTCCAACCTTGGCACCTTCCTTTCACGAAACCCCAAGAAGCGATGTTGAATTTTCTCCTCGCGTTCTCTCTACTCGCGACTTCGCGAGTCAAAGGGTTGAACTCTTGTTCCCTTATCTCACGAATCCCCGAGATGTGAGAGGTCAACGATGTTGGAAATACTAAAACAACTGAGAGGGGGGGGTGAATCAATTGTATGTGAGCTTAAACATTTTTTATACCTTTTAAATATTATTAATCTTTCTTCATGTGATCATCAACAACATACAACATATGGACAGTAGAAGTAAAGACCATCAGTCACACATAAAGTATACACAAAGACAAATTTTCACGAGGAAACCCATAAAGGGAGAAAGCCTCTTCTTCTTCGAAATGATAGGCAGTCTTTTTCAGTTCTGTACATCATTTACAATTGAGCACCAACTCAATGTGAGGCTGCTACCTCTGTTTTACAAGTTGCA
>ML793864.1:351646-366109 GCA_009831015.1 Picea engelmannii | reverse complement strand
ACCAGTGGGCTCAATGGTTACCCCTCGCCGAATGGTGGTACAACACTACATACCATACAGCCACTCGCATGACTCCTTTTGAAGCAGTGTATGGACAAAAGCCACCATCAGTTCTCTCATACTTACCGGGTACCTCGAAGGTCTAGGAGGTTGACCAAACAATTACAATCCGAGAGGATATCCTTCGTACCCTTAAAGAGAACTTGGTCATGGCCCAGAATAGAATGAAGCAACAAGCAGATCAAGGTCGCTCTGAACGTTAATTTGCCGAAGGGGATCAGGTGTTTCTGAGATTGCAACCATATAAGAAAACTTCCCTCAAGGCCGAGCAGTGTCAGAAGCTAGCACCCAAATTTTATGGCCCTTACACAGTTCTCAAGCATGTGGGACAAGTCGCATATTAGTTAGCTCTGCCCAGTCAGTCGAAGCTACATCCTATTTTTCATGTTTCATGCTTGAAGAAGGTGATTGGAACCAGGTGCCAAATTCAAACCAACCTTCCAGAATTAGCTGAAGAAGGATCCATTTGGCTACAACCAGAAGTAGTTTTGAACCAACGGGAGCATTTCCTACGTCAGAGAACCATCAAGGAAGTGCTAGTACAGTGGAAAGATATGACTCCAGCAGATGCCACTTGGGAACCAACTACCATTTTGCAGCAATTTCCACATCTCAAGCCTTGAGGACAAGGTTGTTTTTAAGGGGGTGGACATGTTAAGGTCCTAACCCGCACATAGGTAGATCAATGTATTCGGATGTAATAAAGGTCAATATTAATAATACCTTTCAATAAAATAGAATAAGGCGGATGTAAGAAGACCTAATAGAAGCTTTCGCTTCTAGAAGGATCTTCCTCTAGATGCTTCTCTTAATAGACACATTTAGTATAAATAAGGGTAGAGGGTATGAAAACCCTAGCTTGGAGATTATTGTAACAGAGCGCTGCTCGACTGGAGGTTGCCCCCTCAAATAGGCCTGTGAACATTACTATCTAAATCAAGTGTTGTTTATGTTTCTATTTCGTATATCATTTCTGTGTATTGTGAAGATTATGCTGGATATTTTACTGTTATTCTGTCATTTCTAGCATTTCATTTTTGTTCTACATATTTTATATATCTGGTATCTTGCACAACAACCATTCACTGTCTGCAAATTTGCGATCAATGACAACAACTATCAACACGCATTTGCTGCTTGTTCAATATTTTCCAACAAACGGGTGTTGACTCCTTTCACTAGGTGACACATGTCCGCCTATCTATCGAATGGTCCCACCTTGCAGTTCTACCACGTGTCCCTCGTCCCCAGCTTCGGCACTTCGTGACTTCACTTCCTGAAGTGTTACCTCCTTTGTATCTCGACACTTGAAGTGCCAAGATCCTGAACTCCTCGCTACTCCTTATCGCAACTCATGACTTCGGGACTTTCGGGACAAAAGTCTTGACTTCCTATCCACCGATATGCCAAAATTTCGACACGTCGTCAACGCGGGTCCCACAACGGAACTTCCCACCTTTTTGGAGTTTCAAACTTCATGACTTCGTGAATCCTGATGCTAAGCTTTCGGTTCTTCAACCCACGAAACCCCTGAATGCGCGATAGGCATGATGAGACTCCGATCCAATGGTCCTCCCTTGACCTGGATCCTACGACTGTCCTAGCTCCTCGCAATTTTGCCACTCGCGACTTGGAGCACCCAATCTTTGGGCTCTCACCTTGCAAACCTCTGAGTTTGTGAGATCCCTTGATCTCTACCACCTATCCTCCTCCGATGGATGGCTGCGATTCTCTCGCGACTTCGCCACTCGCGAATCTTGATGCAAAGGTTTTAAACTTTCAACTTACGGATCCACGAAATGAGATTATGCAAGTGAATCTAACAGCCCTTGTTGGCTCAGATCCTATGGCAGGATTTCTCCTGAGCTTGCACTTAGAAAAACACTCACCATAATCCTTCTTGCTCCTTTGCAAGATCCAACGACTCTTGGGACTTCACGAATTTTCCACGGAGAATTTCGACCGTCCAATTCCTCCTTGACGATTCCTGCGAAATGAACAAAGTGTTCTTTCATGAAACTTATCCACCTGCAAAACAACGTCGCTGCGCCTTCTTACAACACTTCAAGGCACTAGCCCTCCTGAGCTTCTCTTCGACAACTTCAAAGACTCTATCCCTCCTGATATTTTTCCACAACTCGAGTTTTCAATAAGACTCCTGCACGCACTCCTTGTGGAAATTCTTCAAATACTTCCAAGTATTTGAACCTTTTCGACTCTGTGCACTCTCTGCGACAACAATCCTTCAACAATTTCACTCAGGTTGTAACTCCGAGACTTCACTCGGCCTGCACACTCCTTGCATGGCTCATGTGCTTAACTTTCACTTCTGCAAGAATGAGAACAATGTTATCCCTCCCGAGCTTGCAGAGACGAACTCTGACTTCTGTCAATGCACACCTTGTGGACAATTTCACTGCACTCCTTGCAGGAAAACTCTTACTCAGACAAAGAAACAATTGAAACTCATTCTTTACTCTCTCAGAATTCGAATGCTTAACACGAAATCATACATACATGGCATAAAAGCAAATGTATACCAGAAAGAGTAAAACAATCATGAGCATAACATTCAATCATGCATACACAGAAAGTCTTTGAACACCATGAGTCTGGATCAAAGATTCATATATTAATCTCAGAACTTCTGTACATGGATTCTTCTACACAACTTCCTGCTTCTTCTTCTCTATTCTCTCTCGATTGATTATGCTGCTAATGTTACAATAATACAAGTGAGGGCGTCTATATCCATTTTCCCTTCGGCTCCTAAAACTGTTTAATCTAAGAATTTAAAGCTACCTACTTACATTTACTAACATAAATGCCTCTTAATCCTTCAGACGAGAGTGGGACACTCAAGGTCTGATTACAATATACAAGTACGCCCTTTCTTAACTATTTCATTTATGTTTGGTGCATCAAACTTCAAAACATGTCAAACAATTCATCACGTGCCAAAATGCGTTGGTGTTTGTCCCACACTCGCTTGTTGTTGGCGATGCTCCTGCATCAGAATGGGTTATGAACCCATGACAATTTAAAAAATATCTAAGTATGGGTGAAATATTTTGACAGATGATATTATGTCCAAAAGGATGATCAGATGGTCTGTAAGGTAGCTAGAGAGGTAGTGGGGGGGCCTAGAGGGCCCATAGTGATAATAGTGGAGGTCATTCAATGTAAGGTGGACTAGGTCCACTATATTATTAAATAAGGCCCACTATGGTAGTTAGATATAATAAATGGGTAATTAGATATAATTAATGTAAAAGGGCTTCTTAGAAGGTTCTACTTCTAGAAGATTCCTCCTCTAGAATGTTCTTAGGAGATGATAGCACTATATAAAGGGGTTCAAGAAATGTAATGAGACATGAAGAGAATTATTGTATTTGGAGCTGAATCTCATTAGGAGGAAGCCCCCTCGAAAAGGCAAGTGAACAGGAGAGGATCCCTTCCATAACAGGACCCATTGTATGGTGTTGCCCTACCTCAAGAGTTTGGTAATAATAAAGTGTGGTTTCTTCTATCTTGCTTTGTGGATTTATTGTGTATTCAGTATTTGTAGTGATTATATTGGTAGATCTATTCAGGTTCTTAACAAGTGGTATCAGAACACTTTCCTTGGCCGGAGTTGTGGGCAATTTTTTTTTTATTTTTGCAGATTTTTTTTTCGGAGCAGAAAAAAGAGGGCCGCGACATTATCGAAGTTTTCGGTATATTTCGGTGAAATTTTTTCAGAAAAGGGTTGTATATATGATTTCCTCTTATAAAAACACCCAATTTAAAAAAAACAATCGACCGAAACGGAGTCCGGAAGGTCAAGATATTGAGGTTTTAAAATCTGTAATTTTTCAGGGTTTTTTCTGCGGATGACGACGTGATTTGTTTTTATTTTTGTAGCATTTGGAAGCAGAATATTCCCAAATAAATTACAGATCTGAGTTCCTCTCATAATTTCACCCAATTTCAAAAAACAAATCATCCGAAACAGAGTCCGGGAAGTGAAGTTATGAGCATTTGAACTTCAACAGTTTTTAGGGTTTTTCCAGAAAAAGCCGCTATTTTCTGCTGAAACTTATTGGGTCTATTTTTTGGGTTTTCAGATGGCTATTTCTTCTCAAAACCTGAAAGAAATTATTGAATCATTCAAAGCCCAATTGTTTCACACATTGGATGAGATATTGGATGTGTTAGCACAAGGCCTCACAGACAGCCTCACAAATATCATCACAGATGGCCTCAATGACAATTTTCGTAGTATTCAAGATTCATTGAAAAACATGCAGGAGATATTTCTTATGCAGGGCATCAGGGATGAATATAATCATGAAATATATGCTTGGTATGATTTTGAGGCAGATTGTGATGATTGGTATATGGATAGTTTTCATTTATGGGATGACAACCACTTCCATATTTTATTTGATGACTCTACTCCACCTTCTGCAAAGAACATCAATGTCCCAGATCAGGAGTTAGTTACCAACATTCAGTCTGCATATTCTACAGTGGTATTATTCCTTCCAGATTCTTCTACAACCATTTTCCACTATGTGGATGGATATTCTTATTTGAATCCACATGATAGGTGTCAGTCTTTGGAGCATCATTTGGAGTTGGTTATTGGGTTCCAAAATCTTCTTCGGGGAGTTCACATGAGCACTTGGACATGGGACCCAGGCTTACAATGGTGGTTGGACTGCTTCAGCATGGTGGATTTATTTTCTATATGGGACCCTGGTTCTTCAATCTTCTTCAACATTATGGTCCACAATTATCCATGGGACCCTGGTATATGGTTGTATATCAAGCGTTGAGGACAACACTTTCATAAAGGGGGATGGAATGTAAGATAGCTAGAGAGGTAGTGGGGGGACCTAGAGGGCCCATAGTGATAATAGTGGAGGTCATTCAATGTAAGGTGGACTAGGTCCACTATATTATTAAATAAGGCCCACTATGGTAGTTAGATATAATAACTGGGTAATTAGATATAATTAATGTAAGAGGGCTTCTTAGAAGGTTCTACTTCTAGAAGATTCCTCCTCTAGAATGTTCTTAAGAGATGATAGCACTATATAAAGGGGTTCAAGCAATGTAATGAGACATGAAGAGAATTATTGTATTTGGAGCTGAAGCTCATTAGGAGGAAGCCCCCTCGAAGAGGCAAGTGAACAGGAGAGGATCCCTTCCATAATAGGATCCATTGTATGGTGTTGCCCTACCTAAAGGGTTTGGTAATAATAAAGTGTGGTTTCTTCTATCTTGCTTTGTGGATCTATTGTGTATTCAGTATTTGTGGTGATTATATTGGTAGATCTATTCAGGTTCTTAACATGGTCATTGAGAATTGAAGCTATGTTGCATGGGATAATGGATATCCTTCATGGATGGTACTTCTTTCCTTACCCACTCCATTAGCAACTTTCTACTCAAGACCCATAATTGATGATGAGAATATTCGTGGAAATTTTGTGGATAGAAGAATCCATGTATTCACCCATAAATAACGAAGGACACAAATAGAACCAATAAAAATTCAATAGAGATATTAGAGACCAGAGGCATGTATGATGCACAAAGAACTTACAATTATGAATATGAAGTCAAAAGATTTGGTATGAGCATAGGTAATGCATGTTGGATTACTGAGAGGGGGGTGAATCAATAATGATAAATTTTAGTACTTTTAACCACATTATATTCTTCAACAATATTCAATAGTTTATCATTAGCATTCAATATACCATCAATAGTATAAACAACATCACATCAAAATAGATACACAGTACACCATAATTTATGTGGAAACCCAAATGGGAGAAAACCACATAATTATTTTCTTATATATCAAAAGAATACATTCATTGGAAGCACCAACTTCCTAATTCTCCAGCTACAACTGGAAGGAGGCTCCAACCCCCTATTCTCAGGCTCCAACTTGAAGGAAGCTACAACTTTCTGATTTCTCTGGATACAACCAGAAGGAGGCTACAACCTCCTAATTTCTTTGGCTCCAATCAGAAGGCGGATACAACCACCTATCCTTGACCCATCCTGCCACCCTGAAATATATGTGTAGACCAACTTTCATTATCACAAACTATGCTACTTTCACTACCTCTCTCATTGTCACTGTCTCTGTCACTATGTCACTATCACTGTCTCATCAACCTGTATCTACTCATAAGCCAACTAAACCTCTACCATACCAAACATCAATTGTATACCAAAATACATACTATGTCATGCATCAATCATGAATCAAAGATACATCAATAAGGAATATCAACCATGTGTAACCTGTACCATATACCATACCATCAACCATATGCATATCTATACCATATCATCAATGAAGTATCTCAAAGAATCAATGGATGTCCCTCATGCATATGCCACCATACAACATGAATATGCCTCAACCATGTACAATAAACTCAAATATATGAACTATAAGAACCATGTCATACACTGAAGTAGATATAAGATTTCTCCTCATTCAACCAATCAACCAAGGTATATCATATCCAAGTACCAAACCAACCATACCAAGTATGCCTTAAGCATACACCATATCATGACCAAAAGAAACCATCAAAACAAGTATACAACCATACCAATACCTTTGTAGCAGACCCGAAACTCTGAGATGTTGACCTATGGACTTCCTTCGGAACTTTAGGGACCCGGTACCAACATCTACTCAAAATTTCAAAATATTTTCACAGATATGTGACTTTCTCTTCTACATCCCATGTATATCTGTGCTTTCCTCCACTACATCTTGCGTACATCCATGCCCTGTTGACTTGCAACTCGTGGATACCTCAGAAACTAGGGTTTTTTGCAACCCTGATACTTTCACCTTCAACCCTCCTTTTCTACCTCATAAAAATGTTGTCACAACCTTAGCAAAAGATCACTAATTCACAAGATAGATAATCAATGAATGAGTGTGTGTATATTTTGTGAGTGATTACTTGAGGTGTATTTATACTTGTGCTAGGTAACTCCTCTCCTTAAATTAGGGCTTCTAGAGTTTTCTTGTTACAACAACTTTACCCTTTCATTAAGGACTTGTAACCAACTAGGGGCTTCTTGACCATTCTTTGGGGCTTACAAATTTCTCAAGGCCATATCTCCCTAACCATGAGGAACTATTTGGAATTCCGCATATCACCAAAAATGGCTCGATGAGTACTATCCATGTATGAGCTGTTGGATTACTGAGAGGAGGGGTGAATCAGTAATAGTGTAATTATAATCCTTTTTCTTCAAATGTTATATCAATGTAGAATTATTATCCAATAATGAGAAGTAAGAAATAAACAATCACACACATACACAGTACACCAATGTTTTACGTGCAAACCCAAATCAGGAGAAAACCACGAAATTATTTTTCTTATATGTCTTGAAGAATTACATTCATTAGAAGCACCAACTTCCTTTGTTTTCCAGCTGCAACTGGAAGGAGGCTCCAACCCCCTAGTTTCTCAGGCTACAACCTGAGGGAAGCTCCAACTCCCCAATTCTCTGGCTACAACCAAAAGGAGTCTACAACCCCCTATGTTCTTGGGATACAACTGGAAGGTGGCTACAACCACCTGTCCTTGCCCCATCCTTCCACCCTAAAGTAGAAGTAGAATGATGGAACCACTGTCACACTATCACTGTGAGATATACTGTTGTAAACCTGTACCAATAAATTTGTACCATGCATCAACCATGCATCAACCTGTACCTCAACCTGTAATCAACCTGTACCATAAACAAGTGCATCAACCATGCACCAACCTGTACCAAATAAACTGTAATCAACATGTACCATAAACAAGTGCATCCAACCATGTACCAAGTATGTACCAATCATTTTTCAACTACTCATCAATATGTACCAACATCATCAAGTATACACCATATGTATGTGCCAACTCATCAACTACTTGTCTCAACCATGTACTCAACATGTACCTCAACCAAAATCCCTCATCAATTTCATCATCCAAATCTGATTTGTAGCTCTATGATAGACCTGGTGTATATGATCAAATTCCTGCAAACCTTCCTTAACTTTAACAACAAGAGACTAACATTTTCATCAAACTTTTCTTTAGTCTCACATGCCTAGTTTTGGATTAGTCAACAACCCTAACTTGAAGTAATCATAACTTTGAACCTTAATGTATAAAGATTTGAAACTTATACACAATGTTATTTAGTGTGTTTTATGCAATTCCTCCAGGTGTCACTACTTGGAACCTCTCAGAAAAGGAGTTATAGCAAAAATGGCATACCTTTCTGAATTCTGTCTTATTCTAAAGAGCGACCTTGTAGAGCGTGCCACGCATGAAATATTCATTGAATTGATATGAAACTATTACAAAGAATATTACATACCGTACCCTAACCAACACATTTGGTCTCACTGAATTTTGATCTGTTATGAATAATTTATGACGTTTTTACCCAAAACACCCGTTTTTTACTAGTTTCAGGACTAGCCACAAACCCTATTTTCCACGGACTGTAACTCCAAAAAAAAAACGACCCACAAGATGAATTTTTTACCAAAGATACTTGGGTATGTTTTCTCAATGGTATAGAAATTTCATGGTCTGAATAATTATAAAAAAATTTATAGCAAAAATGGTGAGATGACCTGTAAATAACATACCTTAGAAAGCACCATCAAAATAATTTATCCTTCCTTGCATTTTGACCCTATTTTCTTCACCTTCCCTCAAAAATTCGGCTTAGATATCCTTGGTTACCTCAGAAAACTATATATATATATATATATATATATATATTCAATATGCTCAAGTGTAATTAAAATGAGAGAGCCTTGCCTCTTATTTATACTCTCCAAGTAGCTTCCTTAAAAACATCTTCTAGGTCACTTGACCCACTTTCCTTATTTTAGTGTTAACCCATTTCTAATTTCTCCATTAAATTTATTATTGAAATAATTTATTTTGTAATCACTTTGAATTATAATACACTCATCACTTCACTTTATTATTTACCTTTTAAAATCTCTTAAACCACTTTGACTACTTTGACCTCTTGGGGCTTCTAGATGACATATGAGGGTCCTCTAACTTCGTAAGGCCATAACTCTCAAACCGTGAGGAGTTATATGACATTCCACATACCACCAGAAATGGAATGACATTTAATATCCATATAGAATAGTATTACCTTCAAATATAGAAAAAATCATACCATTATCCATCAAACAAACTTGGGTCCATTACCCAAACCCGGGTTCTCCAACTTCACATGGTCATAAATCTCTAACCATGGGGAGTTATGTGATGTTATACATACCACCAGAAATGGCATGACAAGGACTATACATCTAGGATAGTTTCCCTGACAAATTCACTGTCCTTCATCTCATTATTCCACAATTAAGCATAGGTTCTCTTACTTCGCAAAGCGTCTTCCCATGAGGGCTTTCACCATAAGGGGACCACTTTGGATTTCATCCATATTTACTTCTTATAAACCATGAAAAAACAATAATGAGTCATATTTACATCAAACAATATTAGGTCCATTACCCAAACCTTTGTGCTACAGGGCTTTCTTCAAGGGTTGACATCAATGACAACCAACCTTAATCAACAATATCCTCTTTTGGCATTGATGGCAACACTCTAATGCAATACTAAAATCATATCACTCATGCTCCCCCTGGAACCATGCCTCTGTCCTCTGCATCTGATAAATCTCTCCCCCTTTGTCATCAATGGCAAAGGTATCTTTCCATATGGGGCTGCTCCCCCTAATTGAATTGTCCTCTTATGGTGTTTCCTTGTGTACATCTAAGACATATAAGACAAGCATTCAAAAAACATTCATTTTGGAGTAGAAATAAATCCAAGTCTTTAGTGAAGATATTCAAAGGCTTCCCGTGGAAGTGGTTTTGTAAAGATGTCTGCCACTTGTTCTTTTGCGCCCACATACTAAACTCTGATGTTCTTTTTTGCAACTTGTTCCCGTAGAAAGTGATACTTGATTGGAATGTGCTTCGTCTTGGAGTGCATCACCGAGTTTTTTAAGATACTGATCGCACTTGTATTATCAAAATATATTGGAATGGGCTCATCATACTCAACCTATATATCTGTCAAAGTTTGTTTCATCCAAAGAACCTATGTACAACATGATGTTACTGCAATATACTCTGCCTCAGTTGTAGATAGAGATACTGATGATTGTTTCTTACTTAGCCATGATACCAAACACTCACCTAAGTAGAACGCTGCTCCACTGGTGCTTCGTCGGTCATTAATACAACCTGCCCAATCTGCATCTATGTAGGAAATAAGTGATAGATCTTTTCCTTTTGGATACCATAATCCAAGCTCTTCTGTTCCTTTGAGATATTTGAAGATCCTCTTTACTGCTAATACATGTTGTTAGCACCATAAGTCACTCCTGTATTGCAACAGAAGGAAGCCTGATACCCATCAGTGTTTTATGTCACAGGTTGGCTTTATAAAAGGTGACTAAATGGAAGTAAACTCAGAACCATATTGTTTTAACTTAGAATCCTGGACCAAGAAAATCATGAGCAGGTGAGGTCTCAATCTAACTTCAGTAAGTAAGTGTAGTAAAGGGTGAGTAAGTGAAAAAGAAATAAGAAAATCTCTAAGTACAAGATCAACCTGAACCAGGGCTTCAGACACCAGGATGTGACTCAAAACATTTAGAGCTATAATAGTGAGGTGATCAAACCTTCATCAAAATGCTATAATAACAACTCGAATGGATCCTCCATGCCCAAGCTACTTGGTATATAAAGAAGAAAGATAACATGAAAGCCTATCAAAACTAGTTGTTTTGCCACTGTGATAAAACCTCCATCACAACAACAAAACTACTTTCGACTGCATCATCCATGCCTGGGTGTTATAACACATGATTTACAGAGAAACGAAAGAAGCTAACTGTCATTAAACAAGAGGTCTCATGTACATACGCATAACCAGGGAAACTAGTGCTTCATTAAAAATTTATAATAGGGAGCTTAGCTCTACCATCGATAGATACAAAAATGGAAAAAATGCCTACATATACTCAAACTGGCTAAGACTGCCTGGAGCAGATCAAATCATGCATTCAAGGCTTTACGTCGATAAGCTTCTCTGTTAGGCTGCGCATGCAGACACTAGGAAAAATGCCCATGCAATCGTTTGTCAGATGTGATCTTTGTCAGGATGGACTACTAGTCTTCTTCTGCGCCTGTCTCTTCCTGGACTTCTATTTATGGAAGGGGACGACGTTCACCCACCGTCAACTACCTCAATAACTGCTTCTAGGGATTAGATAAGGCTCAGTCAATTATGCATTTATACAATGTGGCAATCTTTCCTTGGTCGTTGCTCCTTTGCTGGACTACTACGAGGGGGCTTGGCCTCTGAACGTGGGTGAGGATTCGACGGGGAGAGCGATGGCACCAACAATGCGAAGGTGAGATGAGGGGTGTTGAGGTGGAAGCACCAGGTGATGAAAAAATGGGGCTATGACACTAGATGAGAAGTGCCACAAGAATATGGATAAGACATAGTGGAAGTGGCATGGGGCACGGGGGAACAAGTGTCAAGAGATAAGAGGGATGAAGGGAGAGGGGACATGACCCCTGGGAAAGAGGACATGTGTGCGATGGTGAAAGGTAGGAGGGAAGCGAGAGATGTGATAGGGGAATAGAAGAGGCAGAGTGGGGGACACTTATCACTAGGAGGCGAAGGCGGTAAGCAGTTCAGGGGGACCCACACAGAGCCACCCATATTGGACCCCCTCCCCCCTCATTAAAGGAAGAATGGAAAGGGGGGTCCAGAATTGGACCTCAACCACAGATCTAGGTGCTTTAATCCCAACCATTCAGACCTGCACAACACCATATTGACCCCCCTCATTAAAGGCGAAATGACTGAGGGGGTCCGGAATCAAACCTTGTCCATAGATCTAGGCATGTGGATCATAGCCACCCAAATCCACACATATTTTAAATCATATGTTCCCGATTGCCAACTTAGGAAAAGTGGGTTTTGACCCATTTCTTTTCCTCTTTTCGCCCATAGTAGTCCCTCCTTAGAGAAAACACCCCCTACATGCTTAGGTTATATCACATGTGATTCCTTTGGTGCTTCTTGAAATCATGCCACATGTCCAACTGCCAACATTACATATGGTTTGAATGTTTTCACATATAGTTGGATGCCAATCATTGACCTATATTGCCTCTAATCTGTAGACTTTGAATCATCATCTTTGCTCAACTTACAACTTGTTTGCATAGGAGCGATAACTGGTTTGCAATCTTCCATTCCGAACCTCTTTAGAATTTCTCTAATATACTTGGTTTGAGAAATAAAAATTCCTTTATTTCTTTGACATATCTGAAGTCCCAGAAAGAAGGATAGTTCTCCAAGTAACGACATTTCAAATTCATTGTGCATGTCTTTTGCAATTTTCTGTCTTAACCTGTCATCATCACTACCAAAAATAATATCATCAACATAAACTTCAATTAATAAAATATTACCTTGACTTACCTTGATGTAGAGGTTGTTGTATGCACTTCCTTTTATGAACCTTGCCTGCTGTAGATACTTGTCCAGTCTGGAGTACCATGCTCTAGGAGCTTGTTTTAGACCATACAAGACCTTCTTTAATTTACACACAGAGTCTGTGTTCTTTGACAACTGAAATCCTTCTGGTTGTTCAATGTAGACTTATTCTTCAATTTCCCCATTCAGAAAAGTTGATTTTACATCCATCTGATATACTTTAACATTTTTGGAGCATGCATAAGCTAAAAGCAAACAGACTGCTTCCATTCTGGCAAATGGGGCATATATCTCTTCAAAGTCGATTCCTTCAATCTATGCATATCCTTTACATACCAATCTAGATTTTTTCCTTGTAACCTATCCATCTTCATTCAATTTATTCCTGAAAACCCATTTTGTGCCGATTACATTCTTATTCTTTGGTCTTGGAACCAATACCCAAGTGTCATTTTTCTCTATTTGATCCAATTCTTCATCCATGGCCTTATTCCAAAATTCATCCTTGTTGGCTTCTTCAAAACATTTTGGTTCAATTATAGATAAGAGTGTTAGGTGTGTTTGTTCTGGTAAACAGATTTTTCTTCTAGTCTCAACTCCTACATCTTTGTTTCCAATAATCTGATCTGAAGGATGAGTCTTTTGTACTCATTTGCTAGGTGTCTTTGGAGATGCTTGTTGAACTTTCTCTTTTGCTTCTGTCAGATTCTCTTCATATTCATCTTCCTCTTCTACTTCTTTTTCATCTTCTTCTTCGAAAAGTTGTTCCATTGATTTGTTTTCTTCTTCCTTTGATTTGGGTCTACCTGTTTCATCAATTGTTACGTTGATGCTTTCCACAAATTTCTTTAATCTTAGATTGTAACACTTGTATGCTTTCCTTGTACTTGAGTAACCAACAAGTATTCCTTTTTCCACACGAGATTCAAGATTTCCCATTCTGCCATCTTCTCTTTTGATGTAGCATTTTATTCCAAAAACTTTGAAGTGCTTCACATTTGTTGGTCTTCCTTTCCATAGCTCATAGAGATTTTTATCAGTGTTGTTTCTGAGAATTACTTTGTTTTGAATGTGAACTGTTGTATGCACTGCCTGTGTCCAAAAAAAATCTGTTAACTTTGAATCCATTATCATTGTTTGATCCATTTCTTGTATTGTCCTGTTCTTTATTTCAACAACTCCATTCTGTTGAGGTGTCCTAGCGATGGAGAATTGCCTTTTTATTCCATGGTTGTTGCAATAGTCCATAAATTACTTTGAGGTGAATTCTCCTCCATTATCTGATCTTAAGCATTTGATTCTTGAATCCATCTCATTTTCAACCATTTCCTTGTAGATCTTGAAGTTTTCAAAAGCTTCTGACTTGTTCTTGAGAAAGAAAACTACAGTCATTCTTGTATAATCATCAACTAATAACATAAAGTTTCTCTCACCTTTTAAGACTTTTGTTGTAGTTTGTCCAACTAGATCAGTATGCACAATTTCCAGTGGTTTTGTTGTTGAATATTCCTTTGATTTGAACCTGGTCTTTGTTTGATTTCCTTGTTGGCAATGCTTGCATAAAGTGTTGGTTGGTTTCGTGATCTGGGGCATTTCTCTGACTGGTTCTCTTTTGTTGACTTTGACAAGGTTATCAAAATGCATGTGACCCATTCTTTTGTGCCATAGATAACTTTCATCTTCCTTTCCTAGACAACACTTTTCATTTCCAATTTTGCTTAACACATATATGTTTCTTGAAGTTCTTGCAGCTATAGCGACCAATTTCCCTGAACCTTCTTTTCTTATCTCACACTTTTGTGAATCGAAAGTA
>ML793864.1:338641-351596 GCA_009831015.1 Picea engelmannii | reverse complement strand
TTAGCTCTGCAATTTACAACTTTATGTCCAAAATTATTACATGCATAACATAAACCAAAAAATATAGTTTGATACCTGGTAGTTGAAGATATTCTGAAAGGAGGTGCTCTTATGAATCCTTCTTCTTCTTGAGGCCTATCTATATGTTGTTGATTATGAAATCTAAATCTTCTCGGTGGACGAGTGTCCCTGTAATATTCCTTATATATCTTTTTATCCCCTTTGATTGTTTCTGCATAGATTTTTGGATTTATTTCTTTCTTTGTTGTTTTGGAGCTTGATCCCTTTTCTGTCTGATTGTATCCAAGTTTGGACTTGTCAAGATGAGATTTTTGACTGTTGATAATGTCATCCATAACTTTTGAGCTATTCTACATATTTTTCTTTTGAATATCTTTTCTTAGTGTGACAATCTCTGCTTCTAGGTTTCCAATGATCCTATCCTTTCCTTCTAGCTGTTCTTTGAGTGCTTCTTCAATTATTTTATCTTCTTCTATTTGAACCTTTAATTTTGTGATCAATTGTTCTAGTTCTTGAATGTCTTTTTTCTTATCTAGTTCTTCTTGTAGTTTCTTGTTTTTCTTCTTTTCTCTTCTGATAACTTCTAAGGCACTCATTAATTCTTCTCGGAAGTCAACTTTTGCCTCTTCAATTTCTTCTTCATATGCTTCTTCATATTCTTCTTCAGAATCTTCTTTATCAGAGTTTTCTACTACCATGAATAGAACTCTCCCTATTTCATTGTCACTGAATTCATCTTCATCTGATGATGAGATGTCTTCTTTGGTGCAAAATATTTTCTTGAAAACTTTCTTTGTAGTTCTTTTACCTTTATATGTTTGTCTTCCTTTTGAGTAACCTTCATCATTTCTCTTTTTCTTATGAGGACATTTGTTAGCAAAATGACCAATACCATCACAATTACAACAAATTAAAGGAAGCTTACCTATATACCTACCATTGGTTCCCTTGTTCAATCTTTTGACAAAGTTGGCCACTTCTTCATCATCTTTCGAGATGTCGCTGCTACTTCTATATTCTTCTTGTTCCTTTTTCTTTTTCTTTGATCTTTTGGATGCTTTGAAGGCTGCTTCTTTTACATTTGGATTTTCTTGTTCAGTTCTCATATGATATGCTGTGAAGATTCCATGCAGTTCATCCATGCTTATTGAGTTTAGATCCAATCTTTCTTCTAGTGTTGATATATTCAGGTTGAATCTCATAGGAAGAGATCTTAGTACCTTTTGAACAATTACAGATTCTTTGATTTCTTCTCCCAATCCCATGATTTCATTTATTGTTTCATCAACTCGTAAGAAGTAGGCTGCGATATCTTCATTTTCCTTCATTTTTAGTTGTTCAAACTGACCTCTGTAAGTTTGAATCTTTGCTGCTTTGAATTTTGAATCTCCTTCATAAATATTTCGAAGCTTGTCCCAAATCTATTTAGCAGATTTACAATGTAAAACTTTGGTGAATACCATATCACTGAGACCATTCAAAAGTACATTTTTGGCTTTGGAATTATTCTCACTGCGTTTCACTGCTTTGTCATTTGTTGGTGGAACTGCTAGTGCTTTGTATTTACAATTGATTTCCAAACTTGATATCGTTGTGCCTGTATATATGTCTTCATCCTTATGCTCCAAAAAGCATACTTTTGTCCATCAAACTGTGGTATTCCATTTTTATACGAGTTGGTACTCTCCATGATCTACCTTTCAGTGGTTAAACTGATTTCTGAAGGAGCCTACTCTGATACCAATTGTTGGATTACTGAGAGAGGGGGTGAATCAATAATAACATAATTATAATCATTTTTCTTCAAATGTTATATCAATGTAGAATTATTATCCAATAATGAGTAGTAAGAAATAAACAATCACACACATACACAGTACACCAATGTTTTACGTGGAAACCCAAATCGGGAGAAAACCACATAATGCTTTTTCTTATATGTCTTGAAGAATTACATTCATTAGAAGCACCAAATTCCTTTGTTTTCCAGCTGCAATTGGAAGGAGGCTCCAACCCCCTAGTTTCTCAGGCTACAACCTGAGGGAAGCTCCAAATCCCCAATTCTCTGGCTACAACCAGAAGGAGGCTACAACCCCCTATGTTCTCCAACTACAACCACCTGTCCTTGCCCCGTCCTGCCACCCTGAAGTAGAATTAGAATGATGGAACCACTGTCACACTATCACTGTGAGATATACTGCTGTAAACCTGTAACAATAAATCCGTACCATGCATCAACCATGCATCAACCTGTACCTCAACCTGTAATCAACCTGTACCATAAACAAGTGCATCAACCATGCACCAACCTGTACCAAACAACCTGTAATCAACATGTACCATAAAAAAGTACATCCAAACATGTATCAAGTGTGTACCAATCATGTGTCAACTACTCATCAACATGTACCAACATCATCAACTATACACCTCATGTATGTGCCAACTCATCAACTACTTGTCTCAACCATGTACTCAACATGTACCTCAATCAAAATCCCTCATCAATTTCATCATAAAAATATGGTTTGTAGCTCTGTAATAGATCTATTGTATATTATCACATTCCTACAAAACTTCCTTAACTTTAACAACAAGAGACTAGCATTTTCATCAAAATTTTCTTTAGTCTCACATGGCTAGTTTTGGATTAGTCAACAACCCTAACTTGAAGTAATCATAACTTTGAACCTGTAATGTATAAATATATGAAACTTATATACAATGTTCTTCAGTGTGTTTTATGTAATTCCTCCAGGTTTCACTACTTGGAACCTCTCAGAAAAGGAGTTATAGCAAAAATGGCATACATTGCTGAATTCTAGCTTATTCTAGAGAGCGACCTTGTAGAGCATGTCCTGCACACAATATTTGTTGCATTGATATGAAAATGTTACACAACATACTACCAAATTTACCCTAACTAACACATGTTGTCTCACTGAATTTGGATCTGTTGTGAAGAAGTTATGATGTTTTTACCCGAAACACTTGTTTTTGACTAGTTTTAGGACTAGACACAAACCCTATTTTCCACGGAGTGTAACTCCCAAAATACAACAACCCACAAGATGAATAGTTTCCCACCGATACTTGGGTATGTTTTCTCAATTTCATAGCAATTTCAAGGTCTGAATCAATATAGAAAAAAAGTTATAGCGAAAATGGTGAGATGACCTGTAAATAACATACCTTAGAAAGCACCATCAAAAGAATTTATCCTTCCTTGCATTTCGGCCTTATTTTATTCACCTTCCCTCATAAATTCAGCTTAAATATCCTTGTTAACCTCATACACCTATATATATTCAATATTCTCAAGTGTAATTAAAATGTGAGAGCTTTGCCTCTTATTTATACTCTCCAAGTAGCTTCCTTAAAAACATCACTTGACCCACTTTCCTTATTTTAGGGTTAACCCACTTATAATTTCTCCATTAAATTTATTATTGAAATAATTTATTTTGTATTCACTTTGAATTATAATACACTCATCACTTTAATTTATTATTTACCTTTTAAAATATCTTAAACCACTTTGACTACTTTGAGCTTTTGGGGCTTCTAGATGACATATGAGGGTCCTCTAACTTCGTAAGGCCATAACTCTCAAACCTTGAGGAGTTATGTGACATTCCACATACCACCAGAAATGGAATGAAATTTACTATCCATATAGAATAGTATTACCTTCAAATATAGAAAAAATCATACCATTATCGATCAAACAAACTTGGGTCCATTACCCAAACCTGGGTTCTCCAACTTCGCATGGTCATAACTCTCTAACCGTGAGGAGTTATGTGACATTCTACATAACACCAAAAATGGAATGACAAGCAATATCCATCTAGGATAGTTTCCCTGACAAATTCACTATCCTTCATCTCATTATTCCACAATTAAGCATAGGTTCTCTTACTCCGCAAAGCGTCTTCCCGTGAGGGCTTTCACCATAAGGGAACCACTTTGGAGTTCATCCATATTTACTTCTTATAAACCATGAAAAAACAATAATAATGGGTCCATTATCCAAACCTTTGTGCTACGGGGATTTCTTCAAGGGTTGACATCAATGAAAACCAACCTTAATCAACATGAGTGTGTGTCTTTCATTTACTCTATCTGTCATGCCCATATTCCTGATTCAACTTTAGGTACCAAAACCACACTATCAGGGATTCTTCAATGGTTAACATCAATGAAAACCAAACTACCAACAATGCAGAGACAAAATCCAATGCACACGGAGAAGGAAAAGAGGAGACCATGAATTTAGTAGAGACTATTAAGAGTCTACATAGAGATGTGCAAAGGCATAAGGTTTCTAATGAGAGAATTATGAAGGATAAAGAAAAACAATATGTATTCAACATCAATATGTTGTAGATCTTAGATAGAATAGAGAAGAAAATGGATAAGGAGACAGAATCATGAAATTCAAGGAGTCATAGATCTCATGACAAAAGGGATGAATCAAGAAGTTTCAATAGACATCATTATCACTAACTAAGGCACTCAACTATAAAAGAATACAACATTCCAAGTATATCACCTATCAAAAAGCATAAGAGGAGGTATGGGGTCGATGGATTACAAGGAGAAATGAATAATATTAAACCTCCTACGTTTGATGGTGAGCACAGTAAATATGAATATTCAAAAACTTGGTTGTTGGGGATGAGGAGATACTTTCAGTTGCATAATTATTCCTCACAAGAAGAAGGAAGAAATGTCATTTACCAATTGAAGGTAAAAGCATCAATGTGGTGGGACCAACTTGTGCAAGTAAAACACATTGATGAGAATAAGATCACTTGGAAGCATTTCAAGAAGTACTTCCAAAATAAATACTTGAACAAGTTTTATGATAGGAAGATGAATTTGTTTTTTGAACTCAAGATTAGGAGTATGACGATAGATGAGTATGAAAGGATAGTTTTAGAATTGTTAAAGTATGTTGACTTCATCAAATATTATCAGGTCAAGATTCAAAGTTTTTTTAGGGGACTGCCATCAATATTTAGTGACAAGATATATTATGATGATATAAAGACTTTGGATGAAGCAATAAGGAGATAAAAGTGCCTCTATTATTAGCATAGAGGAATGAAAAACTTCCAAAAGGTTTAGGAAGATTAGAAAAATGGTAATATGGAGAATAGTAAGAAGGGGATCAAGCCACCATTCTTCAAAAATAAATCTTAGTGGAAGTCAACTTAGAATGATCCCATAATGTCAAATTTTTTTGGAAAGAGACCAAGGTAGCATCCTATGAAATGTTGGGGTTGTGATGGAGATCACAGGTACAAAGATTTCCCTCATATGCATGAAAAAGTGAGGACTGTTCACAATGTACAATGGGATGATACAATTGAAGACATGGGCATAAGAATACCAAGGATCTATGCATCCATGAACAATAAGCAAGATGAATTTAAATCTCATATGATTGAAGTGGGAGGCAAGATTAATGACCAACCTATTTCTATTTTGATTGATTAAGGAGCTACTCATAGTTATATAGATCCTAAGTTGGTGGAAATATTTCATTTAAAAATAAGAAAGATTGGGAAATCTTGGTTGGTTCAATTAGCTACATGAGCTAAAAGAAGAATTAAGGAGATAGTCAAGGATTGTCCAATGGACATGAATGAACTAAGCACAAAGGAATAATTTAATATCATACCTTTGGGTTCATATGATTTCCTAATTGGTTATATTTGTTGGAAAAGAATCATTCTCTCCTAGATTTTTATAACAAAGCATTTACTTTCTTGGATGAGAAAGGGAAATTGAGGAAAGTTCAAGGCATTCTAGGGGAAGTAACTATCAGAGAAGTTTCAACCTTGTAGCTAAAGAAAATATTAAGGAAAGGATGCCAAATCTTTGCAGTGCATATGGAAGAGGAACCTAAGAATAAAGCATCAAGAATTGAAGACTATGCAATCTTGAAAGAGTTTGAGGATGTATTTAGAGAGATGTCGGGGTTTCCACCGAAAAGACATATTGAATTCTCTATTAATTTGATGCTTGGAGTAGCTCCAGTGTCCAAGACTCTTTATAGGATGACTACACTAGAATTAAAGGAAGTGTAAATGCAACTTGAAGAGATTTTGAAGAATGGGTATATATTCCCAAGTGTGTCACCTTGGGGTACCCCAGTATTATTTTTCAAGAAAAAAGATGGTACCTTGAGGTTATGTATTGACTTCAGGCAGTTGAATAAGGTGACTGTGAAGAGAAATTACCATTTTCCAAGGAAAGATGATCTTTTTTATTAGCTGAAAGATGCAAAGATATTCTCCAAGATTGAACTCAGGTTAGGTTATCATCAAGTGAGAGTCAAAGAAGAATATATCAACAAGAAAACCTTCAGAAAAAGGTATGGCCATTATGAGTTTATAGTGATTCCATTTGGGTTGTCAAATACACCAACTATCTTTATGTGTTTGAAGAATGTTATTTTCATAAATTACTTGGAGAAGTTTGTCATTGTCTTCTTGGATGACATTCTTATCTACTCTAAGTATGAAGAAGAGAATGAGAAACACATAAGGATGGTGCTACAAGTATTGAGGGAGAATCAGTTGTATGCAAAATTGAGCAAGTGCTCATTCTATCAGAGACAGATACATTATTTGGGCCATATCATTTTAGAGGAAGGGATAGTTTTGGATCCTAAAAAGATAAGAGACATTGAGGGATGGATAGTACCAAAGAATGTCTTAGAGGTGCGATATTTCATGGGACTTGCAGGATAATATAGAAGATTTATTAAAGGTTTTTTAAAGATTTCTCACCCAACCACTTCTTTGCAAAAGAAGTGCGTGGGATTTAAATGGACTATTGATTGTAAAAAAAGTCTTCATCACTTGAAGAATTTATTGACAAGTGCACTAATTTTAAGGATTGTTGATCCTGATGAATATTTTGTTGTGTGCACAGATACATGCAAGAAAGGACTTGATGGATTCCTTAGTCAAAATGGGCATATGATATGCTACGAGTCAAGAAAGTTAAAAGAGCATGAGAGAAACTACACTACTTATGATTTAGGATTGAAAGTTATAGTGCATGCCTTGAAGATATGGATGAATTATCTTATGGGGAAAATATTTGAGTTGAGGACAGACCATAGTGGTATGAAATATTTATTTGGACAACCAACTTTGAATGCTAGGAAAATAAAATGGTTGGAATTCATTAGTGAGTATGACTTTGATATACATCATATCAAAGGCAAGGAGAACAAGGTAGTTGATGCACTCAACGGAAGGGTGCATGAGATGCATGTTACAACTATTAGGATGTATAGATCTAATTTAAAAGACAAAATTTTGGAAGCTGCAAAATCAGATCAACACTATATGGAGACAAAAGAAAAATTATAAAAGGAAATAATCAGTAGAAAATTTAAGATTATGAGCTAAGGGAGGATGGAATCCTCATGTACAAAGGTAGAACATATGTACCTAATTGTCAATAGATTAAGAATATGGTGCTAAAAGAGATGCATAACGTGCCTTATGTTGGGCACCCGAGGTACCAGAAAATAATTGCAATTGTCAAGAGCCAATATTTTTGGTCTGGTATGAAGAAAGAGGTGGTTGATTATATAGTCATATGTCTTGAATGTTAAAAAGTAAAGGTTGAGCATAGACATCCAACTCGTTTTCTACATGAATTTCCCATTCTTTAGTGGAAATGGGAAGTGGTGACAATCAATTTCATCACTAAGCTACCTATAATAGTAAAGCAACATGACTCCATCATGGTGGTGGTATTGGATAAGCTCACTAAACTTACTCACTTTATTCCAATGAAGCTAACTTAGAAGGAAACTAACATTGCATGTATTTATATGAAGGAGATTTCCATGCTTCATGGTGTGCTTAAGGAAATTGTTTATGACAGAGATCCCAAGTTTACATCAAATTTTTGGAAGGGATTATTTAAAGGATTTAGGACCAATCTAAATTTTATCACAACTTATCACCCATAATATAATGGAAAAACAGAGAGGTTCAATCAAGTGATTGAAGATATGATAAAGATGTATGAGATGGATAAACCAAAAAAATGGGAAGACTATCTACACTTAGTTGTTTTTTCTTATAATAATGGGTATCATGAATCTTTGAATATGATCCCATTCAGAGCATTAGATGGAAAAAAGTGCAATACACCAGTGAGTTGGGACAACCCAATAGACAAAGCAGTGGTTGGCCTAGAGTTTCTTAGGGAAATGGAAGAACATATGGTGAAGATAAAGCAAAACTTAAGGCTTCTGAAGAAAGTCAGAACAACTATTCATATAAGGGAAGAACTCATAGAGAGTTTAAAGTGGGTGACCATGTGTATTAAAAGTGAAGGCCAAGAGAAGTTCCTTGAAGTTAGGGAACTATTCAAAACTTGCAGCAAGATATTTTGGACCCTTTGAAATCCTGGAGATGATTGGTCCTCTTGCATACAGGTTTTCACTTCTTGCATCCATGTGCATTCATAATGTATTCCATGTGTATTTTCTTAAAATGTATGTTCATGATGATAATCATATAATTGATTGGAATGTGATTCAAGTGGAGCAAGAAGGATATTTCCTTCTCCATCATGTGTGCATATTGTGTTAAGAACCAAAGACTGAATACAAAAATATCACAATAGATCTAGAGATAAATATAGAAGAAACCACACTTTATTATAGAAAACCATTGAGGTAGGGAAACACCATACAATGGATCCTATTATGGAAGAGATCCTCTCATGTTCACTTTCCTCTTCAAGGGGAAATCCTCCTATTGAGCTACCTCTCACAAAACAATACTTTTCTTGACACCACATTACATTGCTTGAACCCCTTTATATAGTGCTACCAACTACCTAAGAACATTCTAGAGGAAGAACCTTATAGAAGTAGAACCTTCTATTAAGTCCTCTTACATTTATTATATATAACTACCATAGTGGGTGTTATTTAATAATATAGTGGACCTAGTCCATCCTTACATTGAATGGCCTCCGCTACCTCTCTAGCTACCTAATATTCCATCCCCCTTATGAAAGAGTTGTCCTCAACGCTTATTATGAGGCTGTACAACCATATACCAAGGTCCCATGGATAAGTGTGGACCATAGTGTTGAAGTATACTAGAGAACCAGGGTCCCATGTAAAAATGAAAGCCTCCATGATGAAGTATGCCAACCACCATTGTAAATTGAGGTCCCATGTCTAAGTTCTCATGTGACCTCCATGTGGAAGATATCGAAACCCAATAACCAACTGAAAAGGATGCTCCAAAGATTGACACATGTCATGTGGATCCAAATAACAAGATCCATCCACATAGTGGGAAAGGGTTGTAGTTGAACATGGAAGGAATGATACCACTATAGAATATGCAAGTTGGACACGAGTAAGAATAATTGGCTCATGATCTGTCACATTGGTGTTCTCTACATAAGGTGGACTAGAGTTATCAAATAAAAGATGAAAATAGTTATCATCCCAAAGAAGACAATCTTCCATATACCAATCATCACAATCGGCCTCAAAATCATACCAAGCATATCTTTATTGATTATATTAAGACATGTTGTAAATTTTGTTGATCTCTATCTGACATTCTTCATGGAGGACAAGTTTCATATTTTGAAATGTTTGATCTAAGGCATGTTGAACACTTTTCTGGAAGGCTAGGATTATTTGCGAGTGAATATCCATTGGAAAAACCACATATAATATACCAAAATAAATGTATTATAATGATTTATCCAATGGCACTGATCTAGTAGCAATCTGAGCACTCTATGAAAAATTATGAACTCTGTAGTCTCGTCATCATCACGAAAAACCCCCCAAAATGGTTGATTTTAAATTAGCAATATATTCACTTCCAAAGCTCCAATTTGGACAATTGGTTTTTTGAAATTGGGTGAAATTGTTAGAGGAAATAATATCTACAATTTTTTCTTGGAAAATTCAGCCCCATTGGCTACATAATTTAGAAAAATATCGCAGTCGTCCACGAAAAAACCCCTGAAAAATAACAGATTTTAAAATGCCAATACCTTTACTTCTCGGACTTTGTTTTGGATGATTTGTTTTTTTTAATTGGGTTTCTTTTTTTCTGTAAGGAACTCAAATATACAACCTGTTTCTACAAATTTTTCACATAAATATACGAAAATCATCTAGAATTTCATGGCCCTCTTTTTCTTCTTTGAAAAAATATGCAAAAATATAAAAACATTGCCTGCAATTCCAGCCAAGGAAAGTGCTCTGATACCAGTTGTTAAGAACCAAATATTGAATACATAAATATCACAATAGATATAGAGAGAAATATATAAGAAACCACAATTTATTATAGAAAACCCTTGAGGTAGGGCAACACCATACAATGGATCCTATTATGGAATGGAACCTTTGTTGTTCACTTGCCTCTTCGAGGGGGCATCCTCCTATTGAACTACCACTCACAACACAATACTTTTATTGATACCCCATTACATTTCTTGAACCTCTTTATATAGTGCTACCAACTACCTAAGAACATTCTAGAGGAGGAACCTTATAGAAGTAGACCCTTATAGTAAGTCTTATTACATTTATTATATCTAACTACCATAGTGGGCCTTATTTAATAATATAGTGGACCTAGTCCACCTTACATTGAAGGGCCTCTACTAACTCTCTATCTACCTAACATATTGGATTTGAAATTCAATCTACTTCAAAATCGAGCAATAGGAACGGTAAAGGTCTAGTGGACCTGTTACAGTCCTGAAGATGCAACCTGGGAGCATGAAAATGTCATGCAAGAAGATTACCTGCATCTTTTTGAAGACCTTTGAATATTTTTAGATTTTACATGTGTATATAATTCACTGAGGATAGTGCATAAATAAGGGGGATTGGAATTTAATACCCCTAGGCCGAACCCTAAGTTGTAAATGTACATATAGGCTGGTGAGACAGGATATTTTGGGCCTAAATTCAATTATAAATATGTTTTTAGGCCATAGTGGTTGTGTGGTTACATGGTTGGAGAGCCAAAATGCTAAAAGGCCAATAAGCTTATCATTTTAATATGCATCACTCATATTATTAATAAAATACATCACTATTGAAGACCAACTAGAAAAGAAGAGTATGGGGGGATAGAACTCCGCTAGAGGAAAGGGGGCTAAGGGATTTAAGAGAGTAACTTAAACTAGGGGGCTAAGCCAAGGAATATAATAAAATATTCCTTGAAGAGTCCAAGCCTAAGTTTTTTCATGCTGATGTTTTTATCCTAAGTCTTTGGAGAGGGGTGAATGTCCAAGAGAGAGAAAGTGGTTACTCTTGCACCACTCATCATTTTGTTTGCATGCATACTTATACTAGAGACTTAGTGAGTTGGGGGATCTCATCATCATGTTTTCCCATCATTATTTGATCATTCGAACCTTAGACTCTTTCCATATGTACCTTGCGACCATCAACATTTTTGTACCTGTACTTGGGGAAAGATTTAGGGAGCTATTGGGAAGGATTATTCTAAGATATTTGGGGTTGAATAAGCGAGTTTCCACGTCTATGTGCATCTGAAGAAGTGGTTTGTTAGGACTATGTGCATATAAAGAAGAATTTTTTTAGGCTCATGAGCATTCTCCCTAGGTGAGAGAACTGTTTGAAATTGATTTCCCTATGCATTGGGTAATAGCTACAGAGATATGATAATTTATGTCTAGCCTGTTGTTGAATCCCTTGAAGGAAAGTGGGACAGTCGAAGGACTTTTGAGTAGAGAAGGGGCACACTTCTTGGGGTGGGATAGGTTGTGGGAAATGAGAGGTTGTAGGTTAGTTGCAGCAATTTGCACCTTAACCTAAGATTTATCATGTTGGAAATACCTTAGTCTGACTTAGGAAACCTTCCCTGGTAGAGTTTCTAGCCTCATCTTGGGAGTGACCTGTTGTTGAGAGTTTATGAGTAGCAGAGTCTATGGCTAATAGGAACATATGAGGTCTCCATGCAGTTGGTGATTTACCATTAAAAGATAAGTGTATTTTTATGTTTTTACATGTTATTTACTGTGTGTATTATTTTGTTGAGCAATGCATATACATTTATGCCAATTCTCTATGCTTAAATATATATGTTTATGCATGAATTGGTATACTTATTGCAGTTCATATATTATATTCATATGCAGGGCATGTTATGTTATTTATGTAGTATCAAAGCTCAGTATAGAGGTAACAGGACTTAACGAGGTGGATGGGTATGTTACCAAGCCATAAGAAGTAGAAATTAAAAGAAACTTGAGATTTAAGTTGTGATAGAAGACATGATTTTGTGTGGTGTGGTCCATCTTGGGGTAGGGGAAGTTACATGCTACTACAAATTTTTTTTGAAGAATTATGGGCTACTGCAAAATTTTTGTGAAGAATGAATTTTTATGTAATGAGGCCATGGAGCAGGCCTTTTCAGCCTTAAGGGGATCCATGTGTGTTAAAAAAATAGGACCGTGGAGAAATAAAATAAAACAAATGCGGAAACAAAACATAGAAGATACACAATACAATAGAGACACAAATTTACATGGTTCACCCAGTGTGGGATACATCCACCAGAGAAATTTCTAGGTCCTTCCGTTATTATTATCTAGAAAATGAAGGGATACAAACTACAACAAAACCATTGTAACTTCCTCTTCTTTCTCTCATAGTCTCCTTGTCTCATAATACAATATTTACTATCATGCATGACCACAATACATTTCCCTCATAACAGAGGGTTACCTTCTGTTAAGCCCTAATATTGGCTCATTACCCCTTAATTGGGGCATATTAGATTAGTAATGCTATTTTAATTATGTCGGCTTTAGGCCATTATTTGTAATTATACCTCCTAGTCTCCTATATATACCAAGGAGACATTTTCATTTT
>ML793864.1:310823-326760 GCA_009831015.1 Picea engelmannii | reverse complement strand
AAAGAATCAAAGCATCTTGTAACACATCACCTATTACATATGCTTCCTGATTTCTCTCTTGCTATCCATCTCTTTGTTTCTTTGGAGCTTTGCAGTCTTTCTTCAGATGTCCTTTCTTCCCACAATTCCATCACTCTATCTTTCCAAGTCTGGATTTGGATCTTTCCTTCCTACAATTCTCGCAGTTCCCTGGGCCCTTTCCTCTATCCATTTGTCTTCCCCTGTTCTCCATGCTCAACGCATTACCTGATGTCTCACCTATGCTTTTCCATCACATTTCCTCACTAAGGATAACACCAACAACATCATCAAATTCTAAAGTATTTGAACCAGAGGAATAGTTACTTACATCCATGACCAAGCCGTTCCATCTTTCTGGCAATGAGCACAAGATTAGAAGAGCCCTAACCTCATCATCAAAATCCACTTTTACAAAACTTAGTTGATTAGTAACCATCTTAAAATCATTTAAATGATCTGCAACATATCCAACTTCTGACATATTCATATTAAATAATCTCTTCATTAGAAATACCTTATTGGACGCTAAGAGTTTTTCATACAATTTAGCCAATGCATCCATCAAACTCTTCGTTATCTTTTCTTTCGAAATATTGAAAGCCACTGACACTACCAGGCTCAACCATATCATTCCTAGAGCCTTTTTTTCAATAATATCCCATTCTTCGTTCTTTATAGTTGTCGTCTTCTTTGCTATTCCGCCCAATGGTAAGAATAGATCCTTCTAATATAAATAATCTTCCATCTGCATCTTCCATAACTGGTAGTTTTGGCCATTAAATTTTTCGACCCTAAACTTTCCATCTTCCGACATTTCTCCCACTCGAACCAAGAACCCTATTTTCCTGTGAGTTACCTTTCACTCTGATACCAGTTGTTAGAAAAATAGGACCATAGAGAAATAAAATAAAACAAATGTAGAAAAAAACATAGAAGATACACAATACAATAGAGACACAGATTTACGTGGTTCACCTAGTGTGGGCTACATCCACCAGAGAAATTGCCAGGTCCTTCCTTTATTATTATCCAGCAAATGAAGGGATACAACCTACAACAAACCCATTGTAACATCCTCTTCTTTCTCTCACAGTCTCCTCGTCTCAGAATACAATATTCACTATCATGCATAGCCACAATACATTTCCCTCATAACAGAGGGTTGCCTTCTAGGGAAAAGAACCCTAACATAATTTCTATCGTTAGATCTTCGACCTTATAATGAACGGTCCAGATTTACAATGAAATTACAATATACATTTACAAGGCAATTTTTCCTTCAAGGGACACTGCCCCCGGACCCCCCAACTGGGGGGATAGCCCCCCTGAACCCAACAGAGGGGGAACCCCCATCTGCACTCCTCTGCGTGGAAGAGTGTACATACTTCTAGGCTGTAAATACTTCATGGGGTATAACCACGACTGAAAACAAAATACCTCTGAATCTGGAAGATAATCAGGCTCCACAACCAACAATTTGCACTACACCCATCTTATCCATGCCTAATTTCACTAAATATTTTGTCTTTGAATGTGTTTCTTTGGGTAGAGATCTTAGAGAAATGTTGATGCAAGAAGAATGCCCCTTGGCATTTTCCATTAAATAGTTGTGTGACAAAAATTTGGGAAAGTCCACTTATGAGAAAGAGATAATGGCCATCCTTCATGAAATTCATACTTGGAACCAATATCTCATTTGGAGGAACTTTTGGATCAAGACACATCATCATAATTTGAAGTATTTTCTATAATAGAGGTTGTCATCCCCTAAGAATCACAAGTGGGTTACTAAAATTCTTGGTTATGATTACAAGATCATATATAAGAAAGGAAAAGAGAATGTTGTGGTAGATGATTTGTCTCGGAAATATGAATACAAAGGATCTCTCTTTTCTTTATCCTTAGCCATACTAGATTGACTCATAGAAGCTCAAAAATAATGGTTAGAATATGACACTATGGTTCACATCATCCAAATAGTATAGGAAGATCCCTCTTTCCCTAAGGGATATAATTAGAAGTAGGATACCTTATGGTATAAAGGGTGCATTTTTTTGGTGTTGAATTTATATTTAGAACAATGGGTGTTAGAGGAGTTGCATTCCTCCCCTATAGTGGGTCACTCTATCTTTCAAAAACCTATGAATGATCCAAATGCTCGTTCTTTTGGGAAGGCATGCAAAAGGGCATACATACGTTTGTGGAGGAATATGATGCTTGTCAACGAAATAAGGGTGAGATAGTGAATACTTTAGGGGAATTAATGCAATTAATACCAATATCAACCACTATCTAGACTAACATTTTCATGGATTTTATTGTGGTCCTCCCAAAAGTAGGAAACAAATCATTCATCATGGTGGTTTTTGGTTGTATTTCCAAATATAATCACTTTTATGCCTTACCACACCCATTTATACCTTCCACTATTGGCCAAGTCTTCATGGAATAGATTTTTAAGTGACATGACATGCCCACTTCTAATGTGTTATATTGTGATCCCACATTCACTAGAAAATTCTGGTAAGAGTTGTTTAAAATACATAGTACACAATTGATAATGAGCACGACTTAATATCCCCAAATTGGTAGACAAATAGAAGTGGTCAACAAGTGTTTGGAAACCTATTTAATATGCTTCACCTCTGATAGGAAGAAATAATAGGTGCAGTGGCTACCCATTGTAGAATAGTGGTATGATAACACTTATCATGGTGCTACTAAAATGATAGAATATGAAGTGTTCTACAACCAAAAACCTCCCTCAGTGGATTCCTATTTACCTAGCACATACAAGGTTCAGGAGGTTCATAGCATACTTAACACTAGAGATTCCATTCTCCACACACTTAAGGAAAATCTAGTTATAAATCAAAATATAATCAAGCAACAGGATGACCAACATTGCTCTGAGTGTTATTTTGTAGAAGGGTATCGAGTATTTCTTCATATTCAACCCTATAAGTAGACCTCTCTCAAAGACGAAGGCCACTAGAAGCTAGTGTTGAATTTCTATGGACCCTTTCAGATCCTCAAATGCATTAGACAAGTTTCTTGCATAATGGCTCTTCCTTCCCACTCCAAGATCCATTCAGTCTTTCATGCATCCTATTTGAAGAAGGTTGGGGGGTCAAATTTCAACGTTCAATATAACCTTACCAAACTTGATGAAGAAGGATCCATTTGGATATAATTTAAATTTGTACTAGCCACCAAAGAGTGCCAACTACATCAATGCATTTTGTGTGAACTACTGATATAGTGGAAGAATATGTAGCTAAAATATGTCACTTCATAACCAATAACAATTTCCAAAAGTTTCCACAACTCCAACCTTGAGAACAACTCTATTTTTGAAGGGGAGGGGCATGTTAGGGTCCTATCCTAACCTCCCTACTTTGGGGTACTTGGGAGTTATTCAATTAATGTATGAGTCCATATTTATTGAATAAGTCCCATTAGATATTTATTAGGTAGTTACTAAATGTTAAAGGGCTATCTTTATTAAATAAGTCCCACTAGGTGGTTGGTACTCATTAATGATGGGACTACAAGTAGTTAGGGTTTTTCTAGTATGAAATTGTTTATAGATATAGAAGGTTAAGTAATGGTCATTAAGGATTTTTATTGTATTGGAGATCTACTCAAAGGAGGTTCCCCCTCAAAGAGGCCCATAAACATTGCTCTCTTTCTTTTGGAATTATCAATACAAGGGTTATATTCTAAAATTTTCATCTCATTATCTCTTGTATTTTATTTTGTCCACTTATATTTCTTTGAATATTGTTCATGTTTTATTTTTTTTCTCGGTTAATTACACTACAATATAAGAGTCGGTAAAGTGGAGGGATTTGTTTCACAATCTTATGTTGCTTTGTTTAACTAGGAATAATTGTAAACATAGTTCTTGATTATGATTCCATTCTTGGATTTAACAAGTAAACATTATGCATGTTGATTAATTATATTTTTTAACGGTATATTGACCAATGATAAATTAATGAATAAAAAACATGTTGGTTTTGCTTAGAAAAGTTTTAATCTAAGTTTGTTTTAAGATGAAGTTCTCTTGTTGCATTTCTTGGAGATAACATATACAATTTTGGAGGATTATTGGCACATCCAATAGTGAAGAGTCCTCCAAATTGTGAATCCAATCTAACTTTGTTTTCAAATGAAAACTAGTATGAGACCATGACTGTGAATGAATTTGTGGCATTCATGGGAAATTTTTAAGCATCAAAGTATATCAAATACTTCTCAAAATTGCAATACTGGTAATAATAAAAATAATATAGAAATATGAATAGCCTAGTGGTTTGTCTCAAGTGGTTGAGTGTCGTTATTTACAAGAAGAAGGACTCAAGGTCAAATCCTCAAGCTAGATACATTTATGGACTTTGTGGGCCTCACTTGATGCCCCCACTAGGTTAAGTTTCCAAAATACAACTGGCTGGTTTACTATAGATACCATCCTTATCATGAGGGGAAGTGCCTAGGGGTTTTTCCATGAATTATATTTTAAGGAAAAAAAATAGAGCAATATGAGAATTGAAGACAATATTCCATAAGTTACTAGAATCATCGTTCAATGTAAAACGAATAATCTAAAATTTAATATATGTGCTTGGGCCTAAACAAATCCCAGTTTCAAGGATTGGATCATATGTTTATTGAAAAAGAGTGGTAGGAGATACCATGTACTATACTTAATCAGAAGAAATTATTAAATTATTATCAATATTAGAATAAATATGAATTGCAAAAAGAAAAATAGGAGAAACAATGATATTGAACCTGCATAATATAAACCCTTATATTGCTAATTAGAAAGAGAGAAATGTTCATGGGCCTCTTCTAGGGGGAAACCTCCAAATAAATAGAGCTCCACTGTAAAGAAAATGCTTGTAAAAACATTGCATAGTCTTCTACTTCTATAAATAGTTTCTCACTAGCAAAGTCCTAACTAGTTGTTGTCCCATCATTAATGAGTACTAGACACCTAGTGGGCCTTATTTAATAAACATGACATTTTTACATTTAATAATTTATATATAAAATACCATGAACATTCCAATGGAATGGTTCATATCAACAAATCTTACAATATTATACAATCTCTTATTATGCAGTGTTTTAGATTTCAAATTTAATACTACTAGCTAAGTGCAAAAAATACTTAAAATAAGATAAAATTGAAATGAAGAAGATAAGAAAATAACACACCATCCACACAATGAACACAAGATGTACCCTCAGAAAATTCAATAACATAAAAACCCCACTAGAAGGTCAGGCCTATGCCTTGCCCTTTTCTTCTTAGTTATGAAATGCAAATACAAATAAAGTGCACTCACTATGGAGTTGCCATGGACATTATGACCTGTATGGATACTATATGATCTTCTACTTCATTTGTTCTACTTCAATATCCAACTCCCAATGCTTGGTTATACTATGGAACAATACTTAATATAATAGGAATGGAACCCCTTCCTTTCCTAGTGGCCTAGTATTTAACATGTGTTGATAGTCATATAGGGTTAGGGTTAGGATTTTTGCATGCCTCAACTCCTAATTAGAGTTGGGGTTTGGGACCTTCTAGAATATTCTTAAAATTCCACATGTGTGAGTAATGTGAGTTGATGTAGCATCCACTTGGTATCATGGTGGTCAACAACATAAGTTAACTTGTATGAGGCATAACTTTTGGATATGAACTCCAATTGAGGTGATCTTCACACCACTAGAAATCTCTCAATGTGTAGAACAATATCAAAAGGTTGGGACATGTTTTTGCAAATTTTTGACCCCTAAAATAGTTGTTGAAGACCTCAAATAGGATCTAGAATTTTTTGGACCCTAAATCACCAAAGCGAGACCTACCCCTAAAAAGAGCACTACAAGACAATAGCTCCATTTTTTCCACCCAGAAAGTACCAACATAGATGAAAAAATATATAATTATCCATGTCATTAGTAAACACACACAAACTACCTAATGGGCCTTATTCAAAGAATATGGCCTCTTACATTAATTAACTAACTCCTAGTTACCCTAAATTAGAGAAGTTAGGGAAAGGATCGAACATTTTCTCTCCCTTCAAAAGAAACATTGTCCTCAGTTCCGCTGGATGGGTGAAGTATCATTTTGTTTGGCATTGACATTGGCATTTATGCATGTTTGGCTATCGGCTATCATTTCTCATTCCTCCCTCGTTTCCCCCTCTCTCAGTCAAATAAGGACATGCATTTCATTGAGGAAATGAAATTACAATGATGCAATACCAATAGCGTGGGCAGGATATATGATACGAGAGGGATGGGTTAGCCCTTGGATGGTGAATGATGAATTGGTCCCCGAAGTTTGGGTTACCACCCATTTGACTCAACTGGTAATAGTTCCCATATTAGCCCTGCAAGTGGTATTTACTAAATGGAGATGAAAATGGATGAAGTTTTTTAGGTTGTTGAATAAGATACCAACTATGGATGGGCTTGTTTCGACCCCGTTGCTTGATCTATTCTCCAATCAATTCGGATTGTTGGAGTTGTATAAATTGGTGTAAAATCATTGTTGGTTCCCAAGTATCATCTTCAGGCTATGTATCCTTCCAATATACCAAGAATTATCGAATAATGCATTGGTGTAGTTGACTCTCTGTTATGGATAATACTACCTCTGGTAATAACCAATTGAAACCTTCTCCATGAATTTTGGGAAGGCTAGTATGAACTTGAAAATTCAACCCAATGACCTTCTTCAATTAGGACACATGAAAAATTAGGTGGATCTATAGGAAACTTGTCTCATGTACTAGAGGATTTGATAGGGTCCATAGAACTTTGATACTACATTTTTGTGGCTCTTGTCTTTTAGATATGTCTTCTTATAAGAATAGAGATGATGAAACACCTAACACCCTTCTTCAAAAGATCACTCAATCAATTCTAATTTTCCTACTAATTCATTATGTTTTGAGCCAAAACCATATTTTTCTTCTGTATACTAAGAATGGTTTCTTTTGTGTTGAGTATGCGATCCACTTCCTAAATTTTGGATGTGCATTGTAAATACAAGTTGACTAAGGAAGATTTTGGGCCATAGACAACTTCATATGGTGACAGTTTGATAGAACCATGATAGGTGGTATTTTACCACTATTCAACAAGTGGTAGCCATTGAACCCATTAATGTCATCAATTCGATGCAAAACATCACAAATAGTTTTCCCATAACTTGTTAAACACCTATATTTGACCATCTATTTCAGGATGATAAAGTGTGTTCTCTATAGTTTTAAAAAATATTTCCATAATTTGGTAGTGACAGTGAGGTCACAATCCATCACAATGAAATTACGCATGCCATGTAATTTAAAAATATTATCCATGAAGACTTTGGAAACTATATATGGTGTAAATAGGTGTTGTAAGGTACAAAAGTTAGCATATTTGGAAAGGTAGTCAAATACCACCATGATGAAAAATTTGTTGTTGACTTTAGGGAGGACAACTATGAAATCCATGGAAAGGTTAGCCCATATAATGGTAGGTATCAATAGAAACTACAATTCCCTAGGGGTATTCATTGTTTTACCCTTTTTCCTTTAACATATGTCTCATTCAACTATAAAGCTATGGATGTCCTTTTTCATGCCTTCCAAAAAGAAGCAACACTTATCTTATTTGTATATTTTGTGAAAGATAGAGTGATATGGGATAGGAGATGAATGTAGTTCCACAAACACTCATTATTTTAAAGAATATTTTGATACCAAATAAATAAACCATTTATATTGCAAGGTGTCATGCTTTGACATATAGTCTATAGGGGGATTAGGGTCCTCCTTGTGTCATTTGATGATTTGATCCACCTTGTCACTAGCCAACCATTACTATCATACAGTCTATAATCCAATCAATTATTGGTAAGGATAAGGAAAAGAGGAACCCTTATATTTCCAAGAAAAAGAATTTACCACCACATATTCCTTTCCCTTATTTTGTATGATCTCGTATTCATAACCTAACATCTTAGTGACCCGCTTGTGTTTCTTTAGTGATGAAAACCATTGTTCCAAAAAGTGCTTCAAGGTATTATTGTATGTTTTGATCTGGAAGTACCTCCTAATGAGATATGGGAACCATGTATTGATGGTATGAAGGATGGACATCGTTTCCTTCTCATAGGTGGAATTTCCAAATTTTAAATCACACAATTATTTATTGGTGAATTCCAATGGGAACCTCTCTTGCCCCAATTTTGCCCCAAAACCTTTTCTAGAGGCATCAAATTCCAAGACAAAATTCTTAATTAAAATGGGCACAACTAATACTGGAGTAATACACATGGCTTAATTTCAATCATGAAAGGTGTACTCAATGGCATCATTCCATATAAAGGCATTATTCTTGAGAAAGGTGGTTAATGGGGCTACAATTTGCCCATAATTCTTCACAATATTTTAGTAGTATCCAAATCAGCCCTAAGAAAACATATAATATTTTTAGATACTTGTAATTCCATATAAAGGCATTATTCTTGAGAAAGGTGGTTAATGGGGCTACAATTTTCCCATAATTCTTCACAAGATTTTAGTAGTAGCCAAATCAGCCCTAAGAAACCACGTAAATAGTGTTGGAGTTACTTCACACACAACTAGGATTTATTTTTCCTAAGGTTTTTCTTTGTTTATTAGTCATAATTAGTCATTATCCAGTCTCCTATAATTTAGAGGAGAATATTCCACCTAGAGAATATTCTCTTTCAGTTGACACTTCAGTTTGACTAGTTGAGTTGAGTTTAGATGATGCATTGGTTTTGTCACCATGCAAAATTAGGATCATCACCATGATAATTCAACCTTGAATTGGTATCATCACCAGAGTGGTGCATTATCCTTGATTCCCTAAGTTAACTCCTCACTACTCTCTGTTCAGTCAGTTAACTGAAGACTAGTTGACTAGTTAACTCAACTAGGTGGCAGTTCACTCCTGTAACTACCTGAGAGACTAGACTAGGTGGAAGTTCACTCCTGTAACTGCTGGTGTGTGTCCAGATCACTCTATACCACCACTATGGTGCATTTTTTATCCTCAATTCAAACTCATTGAGTTATACAGAGTATATCATGTGTAAATCATTCATTATTCACAACATTTAATGAGAATTATTTCATTCTTTCTCTCCTTCTTCTTCTTTTTCCAATTATCTCTACAAATATGTGTATTATTGTTTATCTAGATCTATTACATGTAGTTTAAACACATTTACATGGTATCAAAGCTGACAGACTGCTAATAAAAAGATACACCAAAAATTTTTGCAGGTACAAAAGATTGAAGACAACGGAAAGATGGAATTCCAAAAAGAATTCATTCTTACACCTTACAACTATTTTGCATGGAAGGAGAAAATATCCATACATATCCGATATAGAGGGTTGTATAGGTTAACCATGAATATAGATACAAAGCTGACATCAGCCATAAAAAAATCCAAGTACTTAAATCACATGGATGAGGCACTCAGAACAATTTGCAGTCTTATTTCTCTCGATCTCCTTTTTCACATATCTTCCTATAAGACTCCCAATGAAGCCTAGAAAAACTTGGAAGGGATCTTTGGAAAATAGGATGAGATGAGGGGACACATGATGGAGGTGGAGCTGCTCACATTGGATCCAAAAATATTCGACAATATCCAAGATTTCTTTACAAAATTCAAGGATTTACTGTCTCAACTCAAAGATTGTGGGGTTGATAAATCGACAGAGGAGAAACAAATGGTTCTCACCATTCTCCCCAAGATTGGTCCTAAATTATCTGTATTCGTATCCACATTCCACACTTCCAGATTCGCCTCTAGATCCACCTGGAAGATTCCTTCTCTTGAGGACTTTATCGAATCCCTGACACAAGAGAAAACCAAGTTCATCGACATGGGAAAAATCAAAGGCCCAAGGGCACATGCCCTCATTGTGCATGATCGCATCCACAAATATCAGAAATATAAATACAAATATAAGAAGAAATATCATGCACATCTGAAAAAGGAAGGGTACACAAAACCCTTCATCGATGCCGCCAGATCCAAAGGAGAAAAGAGAAGAAAAGGAGAGAAATGCACGTACTATCACAAAGGATTGCATTCAAAATCTGCATGCATGCAAAAGAAAATAGATCTGATATCTCAAATAATTCAACAAAATAACCTTGGATATCACATCCTGGAGGGTGCAAAGAACAAGAAGCCAAAAGATTTGAATTCCAAGAAAGGAAATTCTAGTCATGCTTTGATTTCCATCAACTCCTCTCCCAATGCTTGGATCATTGATTCAGAAGCATCACATCACATGGATGCATAAGAAGTAGTCTATTCTTTCTTGGATGCATGCAAAGGTCCTTCTATTATGATGGGGGACAACTCTTCTGTCGAAGTCATCGACAAAGGAAGGATTGAACTCATCAACGGAAGTTTCGAGAATGTGTTGCATGTTCCCAAGCTTTATGTCAACCTTCTCTTTGTGTATCAGATGACGAATTCCAACACCAGAAATAAATTCATATTCACACCAAATTTCATGGACATCTACGACATGCAAACCAACTCCAGGGTTGCTACCGGTGAGGTAAATCATCAGTCTAGATTGTATACCATTTTTGAATTCATTGAACCTGATTCTACTTTACTGCTTACTCATGCTTATGAAAGTAGTAGGATATGGCATGAAAGGTTTGTACATTTGAATTTCAGATACATGCAACAGCTTAGCAAGCACAAATTAGTTGATGGTCTACCAGACATCCATTTCTCCAAGGGAGTATGTGAGGGATGTGTTCTCAGAAAACACCCTGAAGAGAAATTCGACAAAGGAAATTCTCAGCGAGCTTCCACACCTTTAGATCTGATCCACAGTGACCTCATGGGTCCTTTTCCGCATCCATATATCAGAAAAGTGAGTTTTTTTCTCAATTTTGTTGATGATTTCTCATGTTTTACATTGATCTACTTTCTCAGGAAAAAATCTGAGGTCTTTCAACACCTCAAAGATTTCAAATCCCTAGTTGAGACACAGTCTAGAAAGAATATCAAAGTCCTATGAACTGATAATGGAGGAGATTATGTAAATCATGAGATCCATAATCTTTGCCATGATGCAGGGATTCAGTTGTAGCATATAGTTCCCTACACTCCGTAGAAAAATGGAGTTGCTGAGCAAAAAAAACAGATCTCTAAAGGAGATGGAATCTTGCATGCTGCATGCACAGTCACTACCATGGAGACTATGGGTTGAATCACTTAGCTATGCAACATACATCCAAAACAGATCTCCCCATAGATATGTCAAGGATAAGACCCCCTACGAGGCTTGGAGCAGCCTCAAACCGGAAGTGAGCCACTTTTGCATTTTTGGCGCACATGCATGGGTCCAGATTCCCTCTGAAAAGAGGAAGGCACTTGATCCACAGAGCACTGAGTGCATTTTTGTTGGATACCCCGACAATGTGAAGAGATATCGACTTATTGATCTTTCCTCGGACCAGCTCATCATTGAGCGTAGTGTCCAATTCGAGGAAAGTGTCTCGCATGTATCTCAACAACTGCATGCAGACACCTTCACTCTTCCACCTGTTCGAGATGATGAGTTGTTGGAATTACGAAGACAACTGAGAGGGGGGGTGAATCAATTGTTACCGTGCTTAAAAAATAATAAATCTATTAAACCATTCTTAAATTTTCTTCAAGTGACCATCAATATTATACAACATATAGATGATACAAATAATGAGCATCATTCACACATAAGATATACACAGAGACAGATTTTCATGAGGAAACCCATAAAGGGAGAAAACATCTTCTTCTTCAAAATGATAGGTAGTCTTTTAAGTTCTGTACATCATCTTTAATTGGGAACCAACTCAATGTGAGGCTACTATCTCTATTTTACAAGCTCCAACTTGTTTGAGAGCACCAACTCTCTGGTTTCTCTAGCACCCACTAGAAGGAAGCACCAACTCCCTTAATGTTCCAGCACCAACTGGATGGAAGCACCAACTTCCAATTACATAGGCTCCAATCTGTATAACAGAGAACACTTGTTCTCCCTTGCACCACCCTACCACCTTGGTTTCTCTGGTTGCAACCAGATGGAAGCTACAACTCCCTATGTTCAAGCTCCCACTTGAACCTCTGAGGACAACAGTCCTCCCTAGCACCTCCCAACCACCTTGGAATATAAATGAATGATTAAACAACCAAATACACAGATAAATCGATTCTTACCACTTCTTCTCTGTTCTGTAAATCCGGTCTTCTTCTAACTATTCTACAATTCTGCTCTGTTTCAACTTGTTCTGCCATTCTGCTATGCTTCAAGTCTATTCCTCATATGTTACTCTTCTCTGAGTTTTATCTCACACTGCGCATATTTTCAGTCTCACACTGTGCATCCTGTGATTTTCCATTTCTTACAGTTTAATTCATTTTTCATCCAGAACAACCAACCACACACAGTCTGTATCTTTTTCTTTTATGCACCACACCCACAACAGTTACACTTCAAATATTCTATGGCAAAAGAAAAACCGTCTAAGAAACTGAAATGCCAACCGATCAGGAATCATGAATCAATTTTGCTAACTAATTTGTAATTGATGAATTAACTGTGAGAGAGAACAGTAGCCCTCCGATCATATTCACGTTTATTTTCACCGTTGGATGAACTTTATTAATCTTGCCTTTAAATTGGGTTTCTGCATTTTGGCATTCCTGTGGCCAAGTGTCTCGTCACTTCATGTTGCGATCTCTGAAACTCTGATACATAGCTTTTTTTCACTAGCTCCTTCCTCTATATGACCATGGCAATGACCAAGTGCTTATGCATAAAGTGATTTTTGCGAATTCGCATTTTGTGAATCTAGAGATGAGGCATCTTGACTCTCCAAGTCGCGATCCCCGAAACCCCGAAATGGAGCTTATCTGAACTGACTCCTTCCCTTCTCGTGACCACCGACGATGACCATAGGCTGTGCCAAAAGGCACTTCATATTTTGTGAGTTTATAAACTTCATCGAGTCTGATCGATGATTGAGATATCCATAGATCTGACGGTCCAGATCTTATCTTAATTCAATGGCTCAGATCATATCGCGATTTCACATATCGCGATTTCGACGTTCTTGTGGTTATGTTTCTTGCCTCTCCAAGTCGTGATTCGTGAAACTTTGAAAAGGAGTCGGATCAATGGTCCAAATCACATCTTTATCTGATGGCTGTGATTAAATCGCGATTTTGCATATCGCGATTTTAGTGGTTATGTTTCTTGCCTCTCCAAGTCACTATTCGCGAAACTCCAAAATGGCATGGGATCAACGGTCCACAATATCTATGAATCTATGGTCCATATCTCATCGTGAATTCACATCTCGCGACTCCTTTGATGGAGGTTCTTGTCACTCCAAGTTGCGATAGGTGAAACTCTGAAATGGAGCTTAGATCAACAGCCCATGATCTCGATGAATCTACGGTCCAGATCTTATCGTGAATTTGCATCTCGCGATTCCTTCGATGGAGGTTCTTGTCACTCCAAGTCGCGATAGGTGAAACTCCAAAATGGAGCTTAGATCAATGGTCCACATCTTTTTGTGTATTGATGGTCAAKATCTTTTCATGATTTCGCAAGTCTTCATTGTGTCTGCATCGGGATTTCGAGATTTCAYGAACTCGCTTCACCTTGCACTTTTAAAGATCATGCATATTCTCCTGGATCCTACGATGGTCGATCCTYGCACTCGAATCTAATGCCYGAGATCTATCCTCCATATCTGTGATCTCTTCTTGTCTACATTGAGATCTAACAATCATCRGGAATTCTGAATTGTTGATCCAACAATCACTRTTGTTTCTCCTCCCCTATTATCACTKCACTRCTGATCATGTTGATCTTTGCAATTGCTATTCTTTCCAACAATCCTCTGCACTATCTCTTCTGAGCTTATTTGAATCTTCTCTGTAGTGTCTTCTCATAATGCCCATCTATTACATACTTTCTGTACTCATGCCATCTTCATTGYTGTACTTTCCATCAATGACAAGCATTCACTGTTTGTTAAATATTTGCCAACATGAGCATGCACGTGCTGATTCTTCTTCAGATGAGAGTTCTGATTCGGAGGAATCGCATGTTTCAGATTTAGATTCAGARTCAGTACAKTGAGATGCAGAGTCAGAGCATCGATATGCAGTTGCAAAGCCATAGCAGAGGCCCAAGTGGGCACGACTACTCTTCAGGATGYAGGGGATCTCGTTGGTGATCCAGCCAATACTAGGAGGACTCGATATAATTTTGAGGAGCCTCCTGTTTCACTCACTTCCACTAAACCATTTCYCWCAAGGCAYATTTTCTTGGTTTAGTCTTCTGATCCAYAGTTTTATGGTGAGGTTGCTAGAAATCCCTTTTGGGAATCCACCATCCAARAGGAGTACAACTCCCTCCTCGAGAACCATACTTGGGATCTGGTTCCCCTTCCTTCTGGTAGGAAAATTTTCAGATGCATATGGGTCTATAGGACCAAGAGCRCAATGGATGGACAGATCAACAGATACAAAGATAGGCTTGTTRCCAAAGGCTTTCAGCAAKTTTGTGGTATTGACTATGATGAGACCTTCTCTCYAGTAGMGAAGATGGATTCCATTYGATTGGCCCTTGCCATCACGATAGCCAAGGGATGGGAAGTACATTAGATGGACGTGAAGAATGCATTTATTCACGGTGATCTCTTTGARGAGATCTACATGGAGCAGCCCCATGGATTTATGCAGGACTCATCTTTGKTATGTCAACTGAAGAGGTCACTTTATGGCCTCAAGCAGGCTCCGAGGGCATGGTATGCCAARATAGAATACTACATGTTSTCACAGAAATTTRTACGTTGTAAATCAGACCYGAATTTCTACATGCTCAGGACGACTGATTCACTTCTACTTTTAGTTCTATATGTCGATGATTTTTTGATCACCGAGTGCTCGACTTCAGTGATTGTTGTAGTCAAGAGGATTCTACATGAMATGYTTTTTATGAYAGACATGGGTCCACTACACTTATTCCTTTAACTCAAGCTCAGTCAGGATGCATCAAGCATCAAATTGTCTCAGGCSAAGTATGCACGAGATCTCCTTGAGAGATTTCACATGACAGACTGCAAGTCTGCTCCGACTCCTTTCCTATTAGGATTCAAACTTGAGGATGGTGGGGAAACYCCACTAGTTGACAACACACTGTACATAGAACTAGTGGGGAGCTTGTTTTATCTCACACACTCYAGACCAGACCTCTCTTATGCAGTTGGCGCAGTTTCCAAGTTCATGTAGGAGCCGCATGAGCTACATTGGAAAGATGCAAAGTGTATCCTTCGATACATACAGGGCACCATCACCTTCGGGATTCATTATGCACCAGACTCTACATTAGATCTCATTGGGTTTATTGATTCTGAATGGGCTGGAAATAGCATTGATCGCAAGTCCACATCTGGTTACTCACTCAGTATTGGTTCTAGGCCTATTTGTTGGTCGAGAAAGAAGCAAGTTGCCATTTCTCTATCTTCATCCGAGGCAGACTACAGAGGGGTAGTTAACATAACCATTCAGGCTATGTGGCTACAAAATTTTCTCACTAAGTTGGGCATTCAGTTTCATCGGTCGATCGTCATCTGGTGTGACAACCAGAGCACTCTGAAGTTATGCAAAGATCCATTTCAGAGGCAGTGGATGAAGCACATCGAGATCCACATGCACTACATCTAGGACTTAGTACACGAGGGGATCATTGACTTACAATTCTATCCTTAAGCAGAACATACAACAAACATCTTCACCAAGACCTTCACTGAGAAGAAATTCCATTCT
>ML793864.1:276323-289379 GCA_009831015.1 Picea engelmannii | reverse complement strand
TCAGTGGGCCATCGCCAACACCCACAACTCGCCCACCTATCCAAATAAGTTCTGGTACTCACACTACCTCAGCTTATACTCTAAGTACTAGAGAAATCACCACACCTTCCTATGTACCTTACGGATCATCACCACAACAAAATATGTACTTTCCATTTTCTGGCCCTCCACAACCCATGGCTCCACCACAAGGACACACTCACACTGGGGTGAATTTTTTTCAACCCTCTCCCATTCAACAATATCAAAATTTTGAACAGTTGAATACGACAAATCCAACCCATCAGTCGAATAATGTCAAAAATAAAGGGAAAAACCAGAACAATAACAACCCAGGTCAAGGCGGAAATCACCCCCAACAGAACCAACCTACTGGGGGCAACCAGAACTAAGGGAATCAGAACCCCTAGGGGGGAAACAACAACATACATCAAGGTAAAAATAACAATAATCTTCGAACCAACTTCCCTTGTGCCCTTTGCAAGGAGTTCAGTCTTTATACTCATCATTTCCCCCAAATCATTGATTTTAAATGGATGAAAGACTCAGGAAATGGACCACATCCTCCATCACCGCCTGCCCCCCATCAGGCCCCACAAAAATATGTGCAACAACTACCCCCAGCTATGTTGCAAAACTCCATTCCACACCAGGGTGTGATGAACACTCAACAAGACATGCAGCCTACCCCACCATAGTTGGGACAATATCTCAACCCGAACAATCCCGCAGATCGTACTATCCTCCTCACTAGCGAGGAAGAAGTCCTTCTACAGACACGTAGTCGTCAATATCATGCACCCACTGAGTCTCCTCCCACTCACCCAAAAACAATCCCAGCACCAATAGGACCCCCTTTGATGATCCCTTGCCCTAACACAGAAACACCTCTTCGCATCCTTGGCATCCCATTGCACAGGAATGTCCACAACCCACAGGCGAGGGCAGCTCATAATTACAGTTTGGTTGATGACTTAGCACAATCACCAGCTGTGATGTCAGTCTTAGAAGTCCTTCAAACTTGTCCCACTCAATGGAAATCATTACTTTCCACCTTGGGGGTAGTCGACCCCGTGGATACTCAACTCATCACATTTGATCTCGACAGCGAAGAACCTTGACTCCCCACTCTCATCGCTTTTCAAATCCCCATTAAAACTCAGAACATTACAGTTCATCGGTGCATCATCGATGAAGGTGCATCCACATGCATCATGTCCAAGTCTGTATGGAAGAAACTTGGCTCCCATGAACTCATACCATCTGCCATTACCTTAAGATCTTATGACAAACGACCATCTTCTCCTGAAGGGCTCTTCCAAAATGTCCCTATAGAACTCGAGGGCAAGACCATTCTCACTGACATTGAAGTTATCGATGCCCCACTCGATTACAATATCTTGTTCATTCGTAGCTACATGTACGCTATGAAGGCAGTTGCCTCTTCCGTCTTTTGAAGCATGATGTTCCCCCATAACGAGAAGATCATTACAATTGACCAAGTTTCACATTATGAGCCTAACCCTTCTACCAACATCGATAACATTCTCCCCCTCATCCACACTAATCCTGAAGCATACCCACTCATCGAAATGGGCCCCAGAATTTTCAAAGACCCATCATTGTTAGGAACTTACCATGGTGCACCACCGCTCCTTCATCCTTCCAATCAGGTATGTGTCATATCGTCCAAAGGAACTAACATTGAGGATACCCTTCCTCCCAGGGAGGCTTCTCTCATATCTGACGTCCCACTAGTCGCAGAGCCCCTCCCTCACGACCCTTTCACGAACTCGTCGACTCCACTAGTTCACGATTTCACCTCACCCCAAGGCCATATCCCAATTTGGGAGACAGTTCCCCAAGCCATTACTCAAATCCCCTTATTTTACCCTCCACCAGGTGTACAATATTTCCAAGTAGCCGCAATGCTTACCCTTCCTAATATGGTGTTGGCAATCCCAGTTTGGTATTTACATCCACCAAAGATGGTTCCTCAACCATCCCTTCCCCCCCAAACAGAAGGAATCCCAATGCAGATTCCCATACTCACTCCCACCATACCCTCTACACCCCCACTCACTAACCTCCCTACCACAGCTGGGGGCAGGTGAAAGAAGAAGGAGCCCACAACTCCACTTCCCCCATGCATCCAACCTCCTTGCACACTATGTGATAAATATGGACACCCAACCAACAAATGCCCATCTCTACCCGAGTTACGTAACCTAATTCAACTCAATCAAACACCATCACCATTCGTCACTTTAGCAAGTACTGTCGCTACCTCCCCTAACGTAAGTAGAAAAGGGCTATGAACCAAATTCACTTGTGCCATATGTTCAGAATATGGCCATTATACACACCATTTCCCAGTGCTACCCCAATTCCAATAGACATTAGTATCCATACGCCAAAGCTTCCAGCACGAACCCATTCCAACTACATCATCCCCATCAAACATCACTAATATCCATTATGTCACGACTTTGGTCAATGAACGTATGATATGCCCTTGCTCTCTATGCGAATCCTTCGATCATTTTACATATCAATGTCCTATGATCATTGAATACAGGCAACACCAAGTGACCCTGATTCAAACCCCTGCACCCCCTATAGAATCAATGATTAACCTTAACCCATCACTAGAGATTCTTCACATTATTTCTCTCGAACCAGAAGCACTCCCTATTCCTCCATGGTTCTTGGATGACTTATATGAGGATTTACCCCCAAATCCCCCCAATTCTCCCGTTCATGGTTGTAGGGGCCATGCCACTGGTTTCACACCATTTCATCTAGTCCACGGGGTTGAGGTCACTCTTCCTATCGAGTTCAAAATTCCCACCTTACGCACCGCAATTGAGCTATTACCCAACACTGCTCCAATGGAGCAGCGTTTGCTGAACTTAGAGTCCCTAGATGAAGATCGTCGATCTTCATTATAGAACAATGAGGTAGCTAAAAAATGGTCAAAGGCCACCTTTGATCGCCATGTCAACCTTCGCTCATTTCATGAAGGCAACCTTGTCATTGCTTATGATATCGCTCACAATACCCTCGGTCATGGAAAATTTGATTCAATGTGGCATGTCCCCTACATTATCCAACATTGCCTCACCAAAGGCACATACATCCTGCCTTCCCCAGAGGGCCTCTCTCTCAAAGAACCCGTCAATGGGTTATACTAAAAGAAACTTTAAGCCTAAGCGTAGCCATTCTACATTAGGTTATTTCTTTTATAGTTTTTTTAATCTTTTTTCCATACCTCACGTCTAAACTATCATTTGTGTTATTGACAGATGCTTCCTCCACTAGCCCACCACATCGGTTATGCCGACGACGCCAGCCGTTGGACACAAAATCTCACTTCAGCAGCTTGGGCCCTCTATTCCCCCTCACATGAATTGCTCCACTCTAGCGACATATGTTTGGGTTTAGCAACCAACAACCAAGCTGAGTACACTGCCATCGTTGGCCTCCTCTTCAATGCCAGCCATCATCGTATATGTCACCTTAGCATCTTACTTGACTCACAACTAGTCGTCCTCCAGCTCAACAATCTGTACTGTGTCCGCGATCCTTGCTTTTTTCACAAATACCTGCAAGTTAGACTTTTATCTTGACATTTTGATTTCATTACATTTACACATATTCCAAGACAATTTAATTAAATTACAAATAACCTAGCTAACATTGTACTCGATTGGCATATATCACATCAAGACACCTTTACACACACATAAACCATCAAAATTCTGTCACGACATATAGATTAGACATCGTACGCAACATTAAACAATTATCACACACATGTGAACATCACAAAGACCCCAAAATGTATATCCATATATATATAAATGCTGATCAACAGTGCCATCAAAATGTTTACATACACATAGAATACATTGTATACAAAATCCGCAGGCCAATGAAGCACCTCGGTACAAAACCAGTGTCACCACACCAAAATGGGCTCACCAGCCTATATATAATATACAAAAATACATAGAGAGACACTCATGGTGCCTCTAGAGCACCACCTCCTGGCCCTCCCTCAGGCGGTGGTGCCCCACCCACTATAGGTCCCTCCGTACCTAGAAGTAACTGCCCGGTCATCGCAACACCTGCTACTATTGCTTGTTGAACCATGGTCCACCACATCAATGGAACTCCCACACACTACTCCAGGATGCCCTCATCCTGGATGCATGACCACATTCCCTTAGGCACACCCTATAGCACCGCCTCCAAGTGGCGACGAATATCCTCAAAATCTCCCTCAGCCTCAACCGGAGGAGCATGTGATGGCCCTACACTAGGGTCGTCAAAACGACATCTCCTAGATGCTCTCTCATTGCCAGCTGGTCTCACCTCAACGTCCTCATGCCATCATCTCTCTCCTACCCACGACTCTCCCCACAGAGTGCTCACCGGCCCCTAGCGAGCCGGTGCTCTAACCTACTCAACCTCATGCCCGTGAGGTCCCACATCTGCACATAAAAACAAACAAAGGATAGCATCAACATCCATCTATACATAATACACATGCTATACTATCTAAATATCAAAACATAAAACATCACATCATACCTCGGTGGTCGAACACATCTCTTGGAGGTAACACCATATCTGAATCACCCTGAAAGTCCACCCCACAGTATGGATATAGCAGTAGGATCTGCGGCATCTGTCGCCACACCTGTGCAGCCTCAGCTATGAAAAAATGGCCACCCTCCCCACCATCGTGGTGAATCAAAATCCATGACCACTGCATCAGTTGTGGCTCTCATGCACCAGGTGCGACCAATAAAACTCTAGGACGCAACATCGACACCCTCTCCAAAAACCATGCCACCAAGATGGACCCAAAGGCAAAGTCCCCTGAGTCTGCAACCCGACACCTATTGAGTTGCCCTACCATCTTGGGATGTAGCATCAAGCCCCAAGAAAAATTCTCTCCTGCCAATTCCCTCCCCATAATCCTCAGTTGACCACCACTGATCTGCTGAGTCAGAAGGGACCCATAAACCCTCACAACCATCGCTGCTACATAGTGATGAAACAAAGCATCCATAGCCCCGATACTCACCATGGAGCTTGACATAAAGTCATCTCTCAAATAATACCTCTGGCCTAAGGTAGCCAACTGCCCGTCCCTAGGTAATACGAGCTCCACCGGTAAGGGCGTTCCCCAAAAAGGGAGCCCAGTCAGAAAATACACATCCTCCACCGTAGTGAAGGCTAGCTGCTCACCCCGCACCATAAAACAATGTAGATCTGGACTCCACATCTGGATCAAGAACTGTAGGAGGTACTCCTAGGCCCGTATCAAGGGGCACTCAAAGAACTTCAATAACACACAAGCTGCCAAAGTGGCACGAACCACCGACTCCTTGATAGCCACGACCTCCCTAAGCTATGACCAGTCCCTCTCTCGCTAGTGAACCAGGATCGTCCCAATGATCAACTGCAACCACATAATCCAATCCTAGATCAGCCATCTCGAACATAAACACATTAAAATATCCAAAAAAATGAGTTTTGCACCCGTCAGCCTTGCCCCCAAGGCGCGGTTGTTTAAACCCACAAGTGCGCACATATGCGCGCCTGTTCACCCCACAGGCATGCACACATGTGTGCCTGTTCACCCCACAGGTGTGCACACATGCACACCTGTTCATCCCACGGGCACACATGAATGCATGCCTATCCTCCATACAGAGGTGCCTTTATGCACCCCTGTCACGTACACAGGCGCGCATCACAGCGCGCCTGTCCACCACACAGTTGTGCACCCATGTGCAGTTGTTTAGCTAACAGGCGCGTATACCATGCGTGCCTATTTCCCCCCTTAGGGCACACCCATGCCTAGATATCCAGATAAAAGGCACACACCCATGCATGCATATTTCCAGATCGCCCGTGCACTGGGGGCCCACACCCACAAAACTCCCTGTACGACCCTCCATACAGGCCCTGCCCACAAATATAAAACCTAATTCTATGCAGGATGATAAGACCACTAACCTAAATCTCATTGGTCCTAAATCGGTTGCCTCATTCTCCCAGAATATCCAAATCTTCTCTGAATATCTCTCGTCCAATCACTCTGATAGAAGGTACAAATGAGGTGGCAATGTGGGCCCTACAACTATATATAGTCCCTTTTTCCAAACTTCCAAACCCCATTCCGGGAGCTCCGGGTGTCCATTTTTCGATCCATCTTCAGCCACAATATTATTACCCCATCCTCTACATCAAGACAGTCCCTGGGCCATTTTTCATCCTTATCCCCCAGGGAGCCATTTTTCCATACCCTGCCCAGGTACATATGCTCATGTTCAAAATTATCAAATAAATGCTTGTATGATTCGATTCTCTTCAAATATTGTTCACGACGGTTATTTGGCTTTCATGTGTGCAGGTACTTGGTCATCATACACTAGCGCCACCCCTTTAGGTATATAATCAACACTGGCATGTAATCATTCCCTCTGAATCTCAATTGCATCTCCAGTCACACCCTCTAAAATTTTCCTTTAGGGTCCCCATATCCAGCTCTATAGTACCACCACCTCCATTGCATTTTGCGTATTGTCACCTAGTAGCACTCTCCCCCACATGAGTTGTCCCATTCATAGACCCCTTGGCACTTTGACATGCATGTTGTTTGTAACCCTTTAGGGATGGGAGTCTCGATAGTCTTACATCATGTCATGAATCAACCACATACTCCTCCTCATTTTTCTAGCCTTCCCAATGGACTCTCAGGGCACTTCCTAAGGGATTATTTTGACTGCACTCCCGCAACATCATTTACCCATCATCAGTCTGCCCATCCTCAGATTGCCCTTCATACATTGCCCTACTACAGAAACCAGCCTATGGGGGCCCCACCCTCCACTTGTTTTTTCCACCAACTTGCACCATCCCCTGGCCAAGCCATCCTACACTGGGGCACCTATTTCTGTATCTGCATTATTATCCCCACAGATTTTTTCATTCTTTTTGTAACTAAGCCATTATTTCTAGCATGTTACATAGCTTTTCATTGTCACCTTTGGCGACCTTCCTGGAAAACACAATCCATGTCACCCTTGGTTGGGGAACTCCTTATCATCTCCTCCTATTGACATCATCCATAAACTTTGAGTATCCCACTGGCCATCTGCCTCTGCTCTCTGAGTTTGTTCACTTTGTCTTGCCTCTGGCACAACTTATCCCACGTCTTGTTGTCCCCCTGACACTTGACTTCATTGAATGGTTGCAACCACTTATATTTCACATATATCCCCAACCAAGGGAAGTCTTGAGTCTCCACACATATTGACTTTGTCCATGTACCTCCTCATTTCCTGACCTCACCTACTAGATTCCTCGAAGCCCTTTGCTTCTTGGAGTCACGTCCCCCTTTTTGTCGACATCAGCACAGTTTCCAAAAGGGCGATAGTATCTTGACTCTCATTACCTTTCCAATGAAAAGTCTCAGATGGCACAGGGAGACCCATCATTGCTCCCTGTTATTGTTGACCCCCATAACATTCGACTTCAACACTTTCTCATGTTACGGTGGGTCTTACTTTGCGACTATTGCAGTTGTTTCTTATCTTTGCCGAAAAACTTTGAACTTGGTTGGGCTATCAATGCCTACAGAATCCATGATACTTCTTACAGGTGTCATTACCTACTGTTTAGAGTATATTCCTCCTCAGAATTGTCCTCTACCTTTATCACAACCGCCCCCGAGGGTGCTGTAGTTGTCTACATCAACACACAGTTTTGGTTACTATACAACACCCTTCTTTTTGAGTTACATGACACGAGCATGGGGCATGCCCGCCTCATTTGTACACAATTTATTTTACATACCTTATAGAAGGTTGGGTCCTACAAGTTCCCTTCTCCCTCCAACGGGTCACTCTTGATACTCTCACTATTGCTCTTTCTTACAAACAACACTCTCAGTAGAAGAAACATTGATAAATTTTGGCTATACATATGCTCCTAACCTCATCCATCAGGGGGCATCTGTTATCACTAAAGTTTCGTCTGCAAATGGTTACAGGAATCCAACATCTTCAAACAACTATGAGTTCACCCATGGACCAAAATTACCAAAAAAGCATTTCCAAAAGGTCCAAAACTATACAACTAGTTATAAAATCAAAGTTCACCATGACTACACAGGATGCACATGCACATGCGCCATCCAAAAACGCAAGAAAAATGCACATTCACACGATGCACGACTATGGTCGCTAAAATCTACACAGACCTGAGAAACGAGGCATTTATGAGATTGGTCGGCCTCCCACCCACTTCTGGTTCAGCTTCCAAGTTGATTTGACATCAAAATCTTGGCTAGATCTGACTGGGTGGCTGGTCAAAGACCTAAAGGTGCCCTAAATAGCCCCTTTTCACACTAAAATTTGGTTGCACAATACCTCAAAGTGGTGCTATAAAACAAGACCATGGGTGCACTACATTTTCAAGGAATTCATTTGCAAGGTTATGCTGCTGCTATTCTCTTGGGGAATCCTCTTTTCTCATCAAGAACATACTAGAATCATTCCATTTGGGCAATCCACCTCACCTCTTGAGTGGATTATCTTGGGATTCTTTCACCATTTCTTTCAAGTTTCAAAGTTGTAAGAAGAGCTCAATTGTGGGGGTCCAAGAGCCCTCCCTTGGAGGAAGAAGGGACCCAAAGTCCTCTTTCTTCTCGATGTTTTATTTTCACTAATACAATCCTTTCCATTGGTGACATGAGTCTTATTTGTTTCTTTTTCTTATGTCCTTATGCTCAATGGTTTAGTTGTTCTTTCCTTTCTTAGTTTAATTCTTAGCTTAGTATTTTATGTTTCTTTTTCTAACCCTTTCCTTCACTGCTGTCTTGCTTATCTGACCCAACTAAGCTTGTAAGCACCTCTATTTTTCTCATTCAGGGGACAAAAGAGGTGCAACAATACCATCAAATAAAATCCTCCTCATATTATGGAAGCTATAATTGAGTTGGCGCTACGAACTATTTAAGGAAGAGGGTTGTAGGTTGGATAGGTTGCAAGCATCTTGGTGCAAATTCAAAATTACCAACATCAACCTCATAGCCATCATGTAATCCATCAATTTTTTTCTTGTTTGGAGGTCAGGAAGGGTTTGGCTACTTGATTTTACTTTGGTTCTATGAATGGCTTAGGCGCTACGAAATGTGCTACAGAAACTCTGTTCTAGACTGTTGAACTGATATTTTTTACCAGCTGACTTCCAGGAGAATTTTTAGATGAACCAGGATGAATTTTAAAAATAAAAAGGAGTTTATTTTCAATCATGAACCCACAAACATTAACCTCTTTCATTTTTCACACAGATGTCACAGATTGGGATATTCGAACGAATCTTTGAGCCCTATGTTTTCAGTTTTCATGATTTCCTGTTTGAGACATGTTTTTGCGACATGTATTTCGACCAGATGGAGATGAATTTAAATAAAATGATAGACAATTTTCTTTATAACGAGATTATATACAAAAACCATTCTCATATTTTACAAAACTATTATAGTTTGATAATTACAAGTGTCATTTTGAAGCCTATTTTTCATAATTTTGCCTCCTGAAAAGCAGGAAATCAATTAAAAGGTGTCATTTTTTGTTTGTAGTTGTTTATATTTTGGGAAAGGGATTGGAGTTTGAATGGGTGAGCTGGAAATGACCTATATGGATATATATATATATATATATATTCATTGTACAATAGGAGAGAAGGGTTGGATTCATGATCCAGGAGAGGAGAGAGTTGGAGGAGTAGTTTTAGTTGCTAATTTGTAAGCCTGAGGGCCTATTTGTAATGACATTTTCTACCATTAAAGATTCATGAGAGATATTATCAGATTGTCTTCTGTGTTTTTCCATTTCTTTGTTATCTTCTTGCTTGAATATATTTCAGGTTTTGAGGATCATAGCTTCCATTGATTGATGGATTCATGAACAACAGAGGATCTGTTGTAGCTTGCCCACTAAATCATTGTTCATTGTTTACGCAAATATATATCTGTTGCAGAAAGGATCTCTACATAATGGATGTTCTTCCTTTTTTCATATTCACTATGCTTCTACTCATCATTATATATCCCTTTTTCAGATATACATTTTGATTGCCTTTGATCTGTAGGATGTTATGACTCCATGCCCAATGGAATGCCCCTGTAGACTTTTTGATGCCCTCTCCCTTTATTTTTCATCTTTATGATCCACCCACTCAAACCATTTTAATCCAATTACATTTTTATGGGTACTAGGATTATCATCTAGATGTCTGAGGGTGAATCTCAGTTCTAACACATATGATAGTGTTAGTGTGGGAATTCTCAACTATTCATCACTGATGGTACATTTATCCCACCTCTTCCTCTCACAACACCCAACATGGCTCATATTTGCATAATCACTTTGGGCACTATTGGATCATAGGATTCCTCAGATCCTTAGGTAGTGCCTAATCCTTTGGAAGAGGATTAATTTGAGGCTAGCATGCCATTGAGTGTGGTTGATATATATTATCAGGTGATCCATTTGGAATATAATGAAATTGATCAAAATATACAACAATATGTGGGGCATCATCATAACAATTTTCCCATTTGGGTTGTCAATCCTCCTAGTTCTCATGATTTCCTAGATATTGAGTGGCCTTTGGATGAGGTCATCTTAGAAGTCATGTCTATGGTCGATAAACCAAGGGAAGATATTCATCATCAATCATTTTTTATTCTTGAAATGGAATAGTTGGTGGGTGATAATGAAATATTGACTTAATACAAGGGGCATTTTCTGAGACATCTAATGAGGTGCTAAGTCATGGCCAATTTGAGTCTTATATTTATTTTTGAAAACTTGCCACCAAATATTCCAATCTAAACCATATTGAAGATGAGCTTCTCATAATTTTCTATGTCTTTATGGTCATCATCAAGGAGTTGCAATAGCTCACAAGACTACTCACTATGTTGGTCCTCGTATATTTATTGATAGTGACTTGGTTCTAGTTTATGAATGGAATCATGAATATTTAGGAACGTGGAAATTCAAGTCTATGTAGCGTGGCCCCATAGACCATGAGTTCATCAATGATGATAGAAATCCTCGGCATGAGCCTAGAAATGGGATCTACTCTACATAAACCATCATGTTGTCTAGTTCTTGTGGTATAACAAAAGAGATGTGCTCATTTTTCCATAGAAAATATAGCAATATTGTCACCCAACCATAGGTACGAAGCCACCCTCGATCACCTTTAACCTTGATAGACAGAATAATTCTAGAAGCAAACCTTAAAACTAGTATCCAACCAAGATAGTGTATCTCTCTCCAAGGATAGTGTACCAAGCAAAGAATCCAAACCATAAACAATGAAGAAAATCCAAAACATAACCAAGTAGAAATTCCAACCATAACCAAATCCAAAATCCCAGTTGTAGTAGCTGCAACTGCACTCCCTCTCCAAAACTTGCGAAAAACTAGTCTGTGTTTGTTGTGAGAGTGTGAATGAAAAATGAGGTCTAGTTCCCTCTTATTTACAATGCTCTTTGTCATCTGTCCAGGACGACTTAGTTTTTTATAGGTTAACACTTAAATATTAATTATTTTATTGAGTCGACATGTCTTCTAGGGTTTCTACACATCTGCTTAGAGTTTCTCTTCCTTCCCGGGATATTCTAGTCTCATCAAAGGTTACACGTAGAGGTTAATACCTCCCATAACTACCATAATATCAACACTCCCTCCTAGCTAGGGAGGTATTAAAAGAAATGGTCTTGATAAAAAACAAACCATTCAACCAATATCATCATCATAGCCACAAAGGCTATCTCATGATGATGTATATCAACTCACGAGAAACATCATCACTATTAGTATCATATGATAGCATCAAATGCATCATCTCTCAAAGCCATACTCCATTTGAGTAATTGGGCATGATGATGAATAAGTCACTCACTCCATAGAGTGATACAAGAACCATTCTTATAATCAAGACATATGTCCTAGAAGAGTAATTGTTCCAACAGATGTTGGAATCCATGACATGGGCTACAAAGACTATTCTTCTAATTCGGACATACATCCTAGAAGAATGACTGTCCTGAACCATTTTCCCTCTAGCCACTATTGTGAACTCAGGGAAAATGTGTATCCTGTGCCAATCTCTCCACTCTAGTCACTACTATGAACTCAAGGAGACAGACCATTATTCTAATCCAGACATATGTCCTAGAAGAATAGTTTTCCATGGTACATAAAAAATATGTCAACCTGGACCATTCTCCATAGGGAGAATGTCTGTCCACCAACAATCTGTGTTACGAGAGAAAATATCTCTATGGCTAGGGTAAACCACAACATACTAATATGACTACAGAAATCAACTATATCCCAATAAAATGCTATATAAACCAATATGCAAGTGAGATAAGAAAGAGGCCTACCTCGTCCAGACATTCGATGATGTCCACCATTGAGAAATTTGACCCAAATATTTATACCTGCAACAAGTTCTCAAAAAACAAGTAGAGCAAGCATATGGTGATAATATAAAAGGTTAGCACATAAGATAGCATAATCCATTAATATACATAACAAATATGCACATGGATAATAAATCATATATTTGCAAGATATCGATTGGACGAGAACGGAGTATTTCTATTAATAAATGATCAACAGAAGTGAAAACATTACAGACTTTCATGTCGGCATGGTTCGGAACCGAGAAAATAAGTTCCTTCTAGCTAGGCCTCCACAACTTCAATCCTCCACCAAAGGCAATCCCATAAAAGGGAGACGATGAGGTTATTCATCAATAAGGTAAGAGCTTGGGGGTTGAACACTATGTTCAGACTTAAAGGACAAAGGGATACAGACTCAATATGAAGTAATAATTTCTCCAGAGTAACTTTGCTCTCAAAGTTGAAATCTTTCTCCTTTTTCCATAGCTCGGAATTGGCCCAGTTATAGCCTTCAAATGGAATTGAAGGGCCGAATTGGAACATTT
>ML793864.1:254174-274642 GCA_009831015.1 Picea engelmannii | reverse complement strand
AAGAAAATGGTTTATAACACAAAGAGAGAACTGGCCAAAGGCTTAATACTGCAAGAAAGGGCATGAGATGAAATCACAACTTGATGCCAAAAAATGTCCTTTCTTATGTATTTTAGTCTACTTGGTGTGAAAAAGGGATAAACTTGTGCCAAATAGATGTCTTTTCAAATCCACTTTATGAGTGTGAAAGAGACAAGTTCACTCGGCAATCTTTTCTCTTTTTGAAAATGAGTCAGAAAAGAGCTTAACTAAGACTCATGACCTTTCAAGTCCAATTTTAACGAGTGGGAAAGGGACAAATAACCCGACAATCTTTTCTCTTTTTAGATGAGTCGTAAAATATATTAACTTAGACTCATTGATGTTGTTCTAAGCAACATGTAATAGGGGAGGTCAAGGCTCCCCTGTAAGACTTTTGTGAAAGGTCTGCAATTTACGAAGAGCTGAAACAAGATTTGAAAAACCTAAAGCTTTCCAAGTCGAGGAGGATAAAATACTTGCATAGGTTACCTTATCTACAATATATCGAAAAATTCCCCTTATTTGAAAGGGTGTAGAAGAAGGAATTTGAGGCTCTATAAGATCATTCCAATCAACGGAAACCACTCTAGTACTTGGAGGGAGCATACTCGAAGAGAGTGGAATGCTCCCTAGTGAATAAGGTATAGAACTAGAAATTATAAGGACATGGTTGAAGGATACATCACCCTCCAAAATAAGAGTGGGATTGACTGAATATTGCATCGACAATGTCACTTCCTTAGGCTTGTCACTCTCCAAAAGAAGAGTGGGATCGGCTGAAGATTGCATCGGCATGACCACTTCTTCAACCGTTGGTTGAATAGGATGCAAGACAACAAGGTTAATATATGCATCATCCCCTGAAGGAAGAGGGGTGTCAGCCAAATATTGCATTGGCATGACTATTTATCAACCAAAGAAAGTTGGGAAGCCAAAGATGACTCAGAACCTAGAGGGCCCCCGGGAAAGGACCATGCTTCTTGTACCACAACAATAGCAGGGCACAAATGAGTAAGGTGATCTCTTTTGCAAATCCTAAAAATGAACTTGGGCTTATGTCTTACATGTATAGGTTTCTCAATCATATGAATTCCCCCATCATGACTTCCAGTGGCTGGTGGCATGCTCCCAGCATGACTTGAAGAGGCTAGTAGCTAGTCTTCAACATGACTAGCAGAGGTTATCGACCCATCTCCAACATGACTAACATAGGTTGGTGATATAATTCCAGTATGTGGATGACCCTCACAAGATGCAGTCAAGGAAGGTAGGGTCCAAGGATCGTTAAAATAAGAAGTGTGGAAAGGAATGGAGCTCCCTGTCAAAACAAGCCTATTGTACATGGCGTAAACGTGGTGAATCGGTGTCATGAAGTTGAAAGTACCCATAAGGGAAGAATACATTTTGACACTAATATTCTCAGTTGTTGGCTGAGAATTGTCGATCACAGGGATCAATTTTCCAACAGATGCATTGGGAATAGCATACGCAAAGGATAACTGGTCGATCGTCACAATATTCCCTTCATGAGGAAAACAAAGATAACTGGTCGATCATCACGATATTCCCTTCATGAGGAAAACAAAGAGTATGAAAGACAGACGATGCAACGACGACCATAGCATAGGTCCAATTGCGTCCTAGTAACAAGTTATAATCAAGAGGTGCATCAACTACCTCTACCGTCTTCCCACCTAACTGGACCTGAAAGGCAGGGAGAATATCGTGAGGGAAGAAGGAATGACCATCAAAATAATTCAACATTTTCGATGACTTGGAAAGAGTCAGAGAACCGAGAGCTTTCCAACAGATCAGGGACATCACACACGTAGCATCACCTTCATCAAAAACCTCATGTTTGATGGTATACTTTGAGTACTCCACGTGGATATGGAAAGCCACATGGTAAGACAAGAGAGGCTTCACATCCATGATGTAAAACTTGATAATTTTTGAGCCATTGGGTTCTAGAGATCCTAAAGTAGATAGTAAGGAATTCCTCTGCGAAACCTCCAAAGCCGAGATCACACAAGGGGTTTGACCCAGGTCCTCAACAATAGAGTATTTTTGGGTGGCTCTAGCATTTGGATTGTGGGTAGAGTGCTTGAGTACTCCTTTCGGAATATGAGGCAGTGGCTCTCACTTTCCTATCTGTAAATTTGTCTCCAGAGGAGGAGGAGGATATTCTAGAATAGAAATATCTTGTGAAGAGATATAATCTCGAGATTGAGTGGCTACATCAATTTTTTCATCGACCATATTGATACACAAATGGTCATCATCTTGCAATGATGGGTTTTGAATCCCACCAGCTGCATTTTCGKCGTTTGAGGAACTCGAGGCCATGTGATGGTTATCTGAGAATGGATTCGTCAGCATAGTGAGTGGTAGCGATAATAGCCTCATAGCTTCTGCAAGTTTGGGGCACAAATGGGTAAGGTGATCATCTTTGCAAAKCTTAAAAGGAAACTTCACCTTATGTCTTTCTCGTTTTCCCTCTCCATCATTATTATTCATCTTCTCATTATTATCATTGTCCTTGGGTTTATTAACATTTTTCCCACCCTTACGATTATTACGTCCTTTCTTGTTATTCCCGCMTGGTTTTTGGTTACCATTTGGGTTGGTTGACGATTGCATGGAAGGTACATCCATCGACTGAGTGGGATTGGAAGACACWGACGAAGTTGGCCCTCCTGCAGACTGTCTTAGAGACAACTCTTACAAATGGTTTTTCACCGAGTCTGCAGATCTTACATTGGTGGAACCTACAATTCCATTGGCATGAGGTCTGGGTTTTTGTCTAGGGTCATAAGTTGACCATGGTACATCTAGAAGAGGGTGGTATAACATTCTATATTGAGCATATATCAAGTCTAACTACTAGGCTCTAAATATCGCTTCTTCTTCAGTGGTAACCTCGGAAGTAGCAACGTCCTTCGAGATAGGAGCATGCAAAGACTTAAGGAACCATTCTAAAAGAAAGGTTGGGGGTATAGGAGTCTTAATAAACCTCTTCCTTCTATTCCACTCTTGGATATGATCTGAGATATGAGTGGCAGCGTCCTGGTGTAAAGTCGACAAAAGTACTAGGCTAGCATCGTAACGAATGGGAAATTGGAAGTGGTTAAGAAAGACCATTATCAGTTGACTAAAGGTCCCATATGCCCCCGTAGGTAGCTCAATATATGATTTTGTAGCAACTCCAATGAGGGTGTTTTGAAACAATCTCAACTGAATAGAATCGTCATTAAGGGAATTTGATCAACACCAAAGGTGAAAGGTAGTGACGTGATCACCAGGATCCTCTCCATTCTTACCTTCAAACTTCAGAATGTCTAAAGGAAGCTTGGAGGGGACGAGGGGCCATGTAGGATCATGACTCACAGGGTTGTTCATTAACTTAGACAATTCTGGTAGATTAAGCATGGCTAGAAAGGGGAGACGGGGTTGCAACATATGCCTACAAGCTCCCGGGAAATATTGTGCTTGCGGAACTAAAACCCATCTAGGGTTCTAGTAAGCACTATATCCCTTTCCAGGATTATAAGGCCCTCCTCCGGGCTGATTCAGAAAATGTTGGTTGGGCATCATTCCAATAGGAATGTTCTGTTGAGGGTTATAAAAATATCCCCCAGTCAAATTGGATCCACGTTGGGGGTTTCCCAAGGCATGAAATTGACCTCCTTCAGGTGGAAATATAGAGGATAGAGGTGGATTCGTCATGACAAAATTATTGGTCGGAATCAACACCAAGGAGGTAGGGGTATAGGATAGAACTTGAGAAGAAGCTCGTCCACCAAGTTGGTTGTTCCACCCAGAAGTAATAGGATTGGACCTAGGGTTAAAAGAATGAAAACCTCCTATATTAGGAGTCATTTGAGGGATTTGAGAACCACCAAACAAAAATGGAGTGTAAGGAGGTGTAGTGCCCCCAAGCCCAATTCTAGCATTAGGGCCAGCAGCTGGGATGGTGTTCGAAAATTGTGAAGTAAAGTTTGGCATACCAAAGGGAAAAGGAATAGAAGCCATAGGGATGGGTTGAACATTATAGCTCGATGAGTCACCAAGAGACCCAAAAGGGTTTGAGGCAAGATATTGAGTGTTCACTATAGGTCGAAGTATAGTAATGATAGGTTCCTCTGGCACTACAACCATTGTGGTTGTAGGACTCGAAGGGGTGCCATTAACTATAGTGGGTGTGGGAGTCGAAGGGTTCCCAGTGTTTTGAAGATTAGATTCAATACTCATCCTTGTAGAATCGCAATTCTGAATAATGGAGGTGTGTGTACCACGTATAATAACTCTACGCCTTTTATAAGGAAAAGAATCAAAATCTGATGGTAACTATAACAAGCAACGGGACCGGCGGTGACGTTGGTCCGACTCCACGATGACTTAAGACTCTAAAGATAAAAAATATATCCTAAGGCCAACTAGTAGTCAAAGAGCACACCAAAATTCAAATGGCCAATATGCATGAAAATGGGGTAAAGTCGTTGAGTGGCCTCCCTCCCTAAAGAAGGTATGTCTCACCCAAGAGGGGCCTGAGACTCCCTGTGAAATATCGGAGGTAACATAATCATTTGTAAGGGCCCTCATGGGCTTAAAAACTAGTCAGTCAGATCCCCTCTAAGAGGTAATCCTCCATAAATTTTGTATTTTTTCCGACCCTTATCTAACCCAAGCTACCTACAGAATAACCACTGCAAGTAACCTATATGGCACCTAAGTCAAGAAATTAAGCAAACAATGTATAACCGATGCACAGGAGAGTAGTCGTAAGACAGGTCCACCATATGGACAGGGTATAAAAGCCTGAAACCTTGAAATTACCGCCTCTCACGGAGGTAAAGGAACTAGAAAGATCCCCAGAAATATCTCTGACGCTAAGGTATTGGGGGGATATCCCTTCAACCAACCTTGCACGACCTCATGATTAACTATGGTGTGAGTGGAGCCTCCTGATATTACCAATTATACATTGGATTTCTCCACTTGTTTTCTCAGACACATATGTTGATTTAATTTCCTTGGAGAATTTTAGTCACAAAATCCTATTCCAAGGCACTAAATCCTAATCTAGTTTGTTCAGCCTAGAAAATAAAATCATGACTAATCAATTTTAAATTAAAGCATTAATTGTATTGGTCATGATTAGTCAAAAAGGTATGGTATTTAAACTCATGATGTTATGAATTTGCAGGAAAAGTAAATATGAAGATAATGCAAAGTCCTAACTTTAACTTTCAATGAATGATATGCTTCTAAAAACCAATGCAATTTTTAATTTCAACGCTACAATTCTGAAGTAAAAATTCAATCTTTCACCAAATGTACTAAGCTAATGACAAGGACTCAAAAGACAAAAATGCCAAGCAATGAAAAATGCCTATTTTTTGTATTTTCAATGTACTAAAAAGAAAATGCATGGACTGATAAGAAACTTGATATATAAATTCTACTGTGTATAGAAAGAAATAAATCAAGCAAAATACCAAGCAACAAAGCACCTAGCCCATTATACAAGGACAATCAAAATGAAAAGGTGATGAGAAAAACTCTGCCCAAAAATTCAACTCCAGACAGATTTCTTGTCATCCCAGAGACGCTTAACATGCACTACAGAGATATAACAAGGCTCAACAAACATCAAATCCCACCCAACAAACACCAGACCAAGAAAACATACAAGGAAATATGATGTACATGATTATTTAGGCAAACAGAGCATATATACGCATCTTGCAGAGAGACAGCTCACGTATGTATGCAACTGTCAAGCCAAAAAGAGTGTATATGTTTCAAAACAAGGTCAAGCAAGGGAGAAAGGCTGAAAATTCAGACCTAGAGTGAACAAAAACTGTCAAGCAGTGATACGACAAGAAACAAAAAGGAAAGAGAGAAATGAAAGGAGAAAAAGTACTCCAAACCCTTAAAAAGAAGATTTATCCCCAGTATGGTCTCCAATTCTATTACGAGGGAAAAACTCTCTATGGCTAGGGTTAACCACAATAGATGGGTATGACTGCAGAAATCAAATTTATCCCAATAACATGTTATATAAACCAATGTGCAAGAGAGATAAGAAATAGGCCTACCTCGTCCAAATGTTTGATGATGTCCATCATTGAGCACTTTGACCCAAAGCTTTATACCTGCAACAAGTTCTCATGAAACAAGCAGAGCAAGCATATGGTGAAAATATAAAAGGTTAGCACATCAGATAGCATAATCCATTAATATACATAACAAATATGCCCATTGATAATAACTCATATATTTGCAAGATATCAATTGGACAGGAAAGGAGTATTTCTATTAATAAATGATCAGCATAAGTGAAAACATTATAGACTTTTTTGTTGGCACAGTTCAGAACCGAGAAACTAAGTTCCTTCTAGCTGGGCCTCCACCACTTCAATACTCCACCAAAGGAAAGCTCATAAAAGGGATATGATGAGGTTCTACATCAATAAGGGAAGAGCTTGGGGGTTGAACATTGTGTTCAGACTTAAAGGACAAAGGTATGCAGACTCAATATGAAGTAATAATTTCTCCAGAGTAAATTTTCTCTCAAAGTTGAATTATTTCTCCTCTTTCCATAGCTTGAAATTGGCCCAGTTATAGCCTTCAAATGGAACTAAAGGGATGAGTTAGAACATTTCCAGTATATGGAAGGCCAAGGATCAGAGATATTCTATCGTGACATGGAAACCCAACGTTTAATTTTCATTTTTTGGCACAAATCCCGATGTACACGGGATGTAGTGGAGAAACCTGCATATACGCATGTTATATAGTAGGCAAGGTGCGTACATGTGGAAAAATATGTATTTTTATCTCTGGATTTATCAAACAGGGATGATAAGTCTGCATATGGAAATGGAAAAAGGCCTTCTGTGAAATATTGCATAGGGCGAGGCAAATATTTCTATAACAAACTATCTTGCCTGGACCATTCTTTGACTGGAGAATGTCTATCCATCAGCACACTGACTATCCATATAGATGGAAATCATATCCAACACTAGTGGTAGTCTCCATGGAAATCAGAACAATTCCATCCAATAGAACACAATTGTGTATATTCATAGTAGTACACAACTACTACCCAATGGTACACAACCACTCCTAGTAGCACACAACTACTAACCAATAACATGTAGTCACTATTAGTGGATCACATCCACCACAATAACATACAACTACTGTCTAGAGACATACAGTCTCCATAAAAATCATATCATCTGATTTCAACAATATATCTGGACTATTCTTCCCAAGTATAGAAGAAAAATTGTCCCTAAGTTTTTAGCCTAGATCATTCACCTAACTGGGCCATTCCTCTAGCACTAATCATAATGCAACATGGAGAGAATGAGTCTTCCCTAGGAAATGCTTGTCCTTTTTGAACCTAGATGATTCACCTAACTAAGCCCTTCTTCTGGCACTAGTCATGGTGAAACTTGGAGACAATGAGTATGCCCTAGGGAATGACAGTCTGGACCATTTCCTAATGGAAATGAATGTCTTGCACCAACCTCCTATAATAGACCATTCTTTGAAATTCCTCACAACTATGAACTTCGAAAGAATGACTTCCCGGAGAGGTGGACCATTATACTTGACCACTACTCAGAGTGACTGACAAGAAGAATGACTCTCTGTTGACAGGTGAAATTGACCGTCTGTCAACTGGAGGGGTGGATCCGGTCCGGGGTTGTCTAAATAAACTAAGTCATTCGGAGTGATCCACTCCAATGGGTTTAGCGGCTCCATTAGCCGATCTAAGTCCTAGGAAAACGAAAGAAAAACTAATCTAAGTGAAAAAAGTAGCTACAACAAACTATATACAATTCTAAAATATATACACCTTACTTACTAATATTATCCAACAATAATTCTATGAAATTAAAAGTTCAGCTATCAACAGAATTAGATCTCAATTATATATGTACAGTATTTATAGAATACAAATTTTAATCGAAATTTGCAAAATCATTTGTAAAATGTCTTATGACAGCGAAGCTATGATTTTTGGACTTTTATAACTTTTCTATGAAATAAGTGAAATGAAAACTAACTAAGCTAAGAAATTAAGATAACAATCTGTACTATATATCTATCTAAACTACTGAGAATTCTCGAATTTATTAACTATTAAATTGCAAATAACAAAATGACCTGAAGTAACGCTTCTTATTTGTCCTGTGTACAATATTCGATTTAGTTGTTTGATGGGAGGAAACCCGCACTAGATTTTTCCACAAGCTTCTTGTAAACAAGAAGCAACAATGCTCTTTGAATATGAATGACAGAACAAACAAGACATAAAACAACAACAACTTTATAGTTTACAGATCATCACATTTAGATAAATCCCAGTGTGAAGATTTGTACATAACCGTTCATTTAACAAAGAAGATAAACCTTCTATTTATCAAATTGAAATAGAGTAATTGTTGTGAGTAAAATGAGATACATCAAATATGGACATAATTTAAATCATAACGCATCAACCTATAACAAATCTTGATATCTAAAGTAGTCAATAATTTTCTTACAAATTAAAATGCACAGAAACTTGAACAAAAGTAAGATAAATTGAAGCTAAAGCCATACAACAAATCCACTTCTATTCCAGTCTGTATAATTATCAGCCTATAGTGTTTGTTCTCCCAATAGTGATGGGTTGTTTACAAAAAATAATGAGTATATAAAGGCCACAGGGTAAAACATCCCTGTGGGAATTATCAAAAACTGTTTGCAAAAATATGGGAACAATCTCCCAAATCTCAATTTCTAACTAAGACTAACAACCTAAACCAAAAACACGTAACAAGAAGCATGTTCTAAACTACCACAACGGGTCCAATTCCCATTGAAATTCGTGTTTCCCTGTAGATGGACAAGAATAAACAATTTTTAGATAGTGTTCAGTTGTAAAATCAACAAAAATCCAACTTTTATGACTAGCTACAGAATCTCACGATTCTGTAGCTGGTCATATTTACAAACCAAATCATTTTAAATTAATCCAAATGGTAACAGAAATATATACAGTGAATCAAACAACTCTCAATTACTAATTCAAAACAAAGCCAATCATTCACACTAAAACTAACCAAATCTTTTATGCCAATTCAAAACTAACGGAATCATATTGAATTAATCGAATGGTAACAAGAATGTATGCGATCTATCAAACAATTATTTTGTTATTAATTCAAAATAGACCAAACCTTTTATGCCAATTCAAAACTAACGAAATCATATTGAATCAATTCAACCAAAACAGAGTATATTCTATTTATCAAACCAATCTTTGATACTAATTCAACGCAAACACAATCGACTATGCTAATTCAAAACAAAACAGAACTATATCAAACTAACTCAGAGCCAACACAATCGTTTATACTAATTCAAGAACAACAAAATCGTATTAAATCGATTCAATCAAAACATAGCTATATTYGATTTTAGCAAACAAATCTTTTGTACTGATTCAATGCAAACACAATTCAAAACAAAATCATTCTTGGTAATTCGAAGTAAACAGAATCGTTCTAAAAACAATTGTTGAAATAACATACCTTGGCTGTAGAGATACGATTYRGTYAGGCCAATTTTGAGTTAACAAAAGCAGTAGYTGCCTCGACATTTMTGAACAYGATAGAACCTKTGGTCTTTTGCCTCTKATYKYTGGCTTGCAGTCTATCATTTTCCTTAGAMAACACARCYACCCGGTCCTCTAAGGACTTAATTTTGGATTGCAACAGAGGGACATCTGTGTAGTATCGTTCCAGCYAAGAGTTGCATTGAGTGCACTGTTGTTGATCGGGCCGAGTCACTACAGGTGAGGGTTMTTTTAAATTACCAGGGGTTCCATTGTCACACTTGATTCTGGGGAAGTTAGGGCCACCCTTAAGGCACGGTGGGAGGTTGGATACGTAGTCATAGGGTTCAACAGAACAGAGACCGTGTGAGTACGGGTATTCCTCGGACAGAAAGCGTTCAATCTTAGAGTCTGAATCTTCACTCAAAACAATAGGCTTCTGGTCTGTGTTTTGTTTGGGCTTGTTCCGAGCACACCTAGATACCCATCGTGCAACTTTCTTTCCCTTGCTATTGACATCTGGATTTCCCTTGCCTTTCTTTCTTGCAGGCCTTTTCACAGTCTTAACATTGTCTTTCGAACACGAACTAGGCATGGTATCGGGTAGGTCAGCATTGGAGTAGGTCGAGGGTTTGACAGCGGATAGGAGGGTAGGAGGTGGCATGGCAGGCCCAACAAGGGTTTCAGTGACCATGGTCTTGTCCACTTGAACACATTCAGGAGTGGCAAAGCCATTCCTTGATAGGAAATCTTTCCAACAGTCACCACCCAGCCTCAAATGATGGACAACAATGATTTTGATCAAACAGTGATGAAAGAGGCTGGAATCATCCCTCTCCCTCTTAAATCATTTAGACATTTTATACAGACTGCGTAGGAGATAGTGAGGCATATTTAAAGGGAAATCCATGAAATTCATAAGAAACCAGAGATGGAAAAGAAACACTAAACCATAACGACCTTCGCAAGTCACGAATTTCTTAATAATGGCCAATAAATCATGCCACCGAGACTTAAGGGCAATGACTAGCATACCTCTGTCACAACTGACAATTTTCCTCGATGTAAATAGGAGCGGCCACAACACTTCATCCACCTTCGAATTCTTAAACCACCTCTTCCCTTTAGCTGGAAAACCCGTAGCTGAGCTGAGGAATTCCTCATTCAATTCAAGTTGGATGTCCCCAACTTTGTCCCTTCATCCATCGAATGTGAGGGAAAACTGTTGGGCGACCGTGAGGTTGAAACCCTCAATTTTTTGGATAAAAACTAACCATCCATTATTCTCCAGGTCCTCATAAGCATTGTCAAATAGCAACAGCGTTTGGACGCCATTAGGTCCTATGTGCACTACATGGGCCATAGGAGAGAGCACACAGTCAGGGTAAACGGTGAGGGGGCTGGACAAGGTAGACACAGTGCCAAATGCTCACAGGTTTCCCCAAACAAACAGAGGTAGCCCGAGATACAAGGAAGACATTAATGCCTATACGTGCGCGGGTGGTGGAGTGAAATAAAACCATGCGAAATAGTCATTTCGACATGTACAATCGACGGTGCTTTAGTGATTCAAATCACTATTGGTGTATGTCAAAACAATGTAAATGACATGCCAAACAAATAACCATTGGAAGCCATGACAAGTCGATCCGAATATTTGAACAAACAATAGCATTTGTATGATTTAAAAACAAAACAATATTTGGAATATAGCACCAAGGATTTGATCAAAAACAATAGAATATCATACCACCATTGTATCAAGGATTTAATCAAAGACACCAAAAATCATTGCATCATAAATTATAAATTGAAACCATGTCAACAAAAATACAATGTGAATAAAGGTTTGGTGTTTTGACAGATGTATGACCATTAGAGGTGAAATGACCACATAAACAAGAGTAATCATAATAATCCAATGACGATTTTAATTCCATCGACATGACTTCCAACTCAAGGTTTTCACGCTTGCAGTCGTGAAAATGAAAATGAAAGGCAGGTGTGAGAATAGTGGAAGATAATAGTGTCGTTTTGTTTTAAAGAATTACAACAAGTATTTAGGGTTCAAAACCCTTGTGTAGGCAGCTTATAAGGAAAAGGTAAAAATGAAAAATGGCTGCAAACAATGGCGACACACTGGTAGAAGCAGTTATCTCTGCCAAAAGAACAAATCCAGATTATGATAATCAGAATAATTCTAACTCAAAAACAACCAGAAAATTGTTTAAACATCATCTTTAATCAAATATTCCAGCTGTGCTTAAAAGATGAAAACTGATAACAGTCTTAAGACAAGCGAGTCATGATATTAAAGATAAATCTCCAATACTATTGACAGAGCCACTTCTACCAGCAGGTGTCCATAGCCTCGACAGAGTTTCCATTTAACCCACTCTGACATCCATATCCTGCCAAGAAGTTCCAGATCAGAATAAAGAACATTTTAAGGTCAAGAGATTCCATATTTGTGAATTTTCATATACCCGACATTGCTTTGCTGCCAGCGGGCCTGTTCAGTACCCCGACGAAGTTGTCTTAGCGTCATGCATGCATTTACCCGCTGCTAGCAGACATGTTTAGCATCCCGGCAGGTTTACAAGCACTTCCCACAACTCTTTTATGATTTAGTTTTTAAATATAATTGAGTGGGGTGACGCTGAAAATTATGATATTTCAGACATATTTTTACAGACCTTGAAAGATTTTTTTAAAAATTTCCTTCATTAAGATTCAGAGATGGTTTGTTTACAAAACTGACCTTCTAAGGCAGGGATACATCTTCTGAGTCATTCCCTTAAGGAACAGGGACAGTGTAAGAAGATAATGGATGATCATGACAGGCTTCACTTACAGATTGAAATCAATAAACTTCTTTCAAACAACATTCTTTTCTCAACATGGTTGTAAATTTCAGAAGTATCTTATAATTGATGTTTAGACAAATTTTTTGGCAGTTCATTTTAGAGAAATAATTTTCTGTTTTCTTTGTATGAACAGTTCAAAATGCAGGTATGTGTATTTCCAAAAAGCAAAAACTGATAAGTGTAAGGGAAAAAATCAAAACCAAAACAACAAAATAAAAGCAAACAGAAGAAAAATATTTACACAATATACACAAGGTTGTCATCACGCAAAATATATTTTCAAATCTTGGCCATTCACCGGATAGGTGTCTGGCTGTCCCTCTAGATTTTGTAATTGGAAAGAGCTGGGACCTAATTTCTCAACAATTACAAATGGTCCTAGCCATAAGTTCTGAAACTTCGTATGCTCTCCCTTTCCCTCATGCGGTTTGTCCCATTTCAAGACAAGGTCCCCTACTTCGAAGTTCCTATCAGAGGCATAGTTGGAATCAAACCGGATTTTAACCACTAGTTGATGCTGATCTAACTTACGTTTAGCTTGAGCTCTTACCTCTTCTAGTTTTATTAAAGTGTTAATTCGGTTCTCCAAAGGGGGACAATCTTCTTCTTGTATTTTCTGTGATAGTTGTAGTGAGGGAAGAAGAATATGTGGTGGCAGAATTGCTTCTCTGCAATAGATGAGAAAGAAGGGAGAGTTACCTACATCAGTTTTCAATGTTACTCTATCAGCCCAGATTGCGTTTAACAGTGCATTGTGCCAATTTTTGTGATTTTCAGATACCGTTCTCTCGATGATTTTAATCAGATTCTTATTTTTTAATTCTGCCAATCCATTGCCCTGGGGGTAGTAGCTGGAAGAATACTTCAATTTAATCCCCTTTTCTAGAGAGAACTCGCTCATCTCAAGAGATGAAAAATAAGAAGCGTTATCGAATACTAGACAGTCAGGGATACCAAAACGAGTAATAATATTTGAATTTAAAAAGGCAATTACCTGACTGGTATTCATAGTTCTTAATGCGGCAGCTTCAGACCACCTGGTGAAGTAATATGTGGTTGTTATGATAAACTTATGCTGCTGTGAGGATGGTGGATTGATTGGACCTATGATATCAAGGCCCCACTGCTGAAAAGGGGAGTCTACTTAAACAGGCTGTAAAGGAAAGGCTAGTTTTTGTATCCACCCGGACGCTTTTTGACAAATAATACACTTGCGACACAAGGCATGAGCATATATAAAAAGTGTGGGCCAGTAATAACCATCTCTCAAAACTTTATGGCCAGTGGTATCTCCACCAAAATGCCCACCAGCTTCTCCTGCATGCAATTCTAGTAAGACATTTTCTGCTTCATCTTTCTCAAGACAGCGCATTAGTACTCCATCAAAATTTTGACGAAATAGAATACCATTAATAAACTGAAAGGGGGCATATTTTAATCTTAACACTCTTATTTTAGTGGGATCCAGGTGACGGGGGGCTAAACCATGTTCAAGACAGAATTTTATATCATCGTACCAGGGACTGGCAGAGTTTTGTGCACAGCAAATTGAATTTTGATTGTGCTGTCTTGGGTTTGACATATCGTTTTCTTCTTGTTGTCCTGATGTTGAGTCAGAAACTAACTTGCACAACCCTTGGCCTCTCACTATTTGAGCTAGGGTGATTTCTATGTCATACTCTTGCAAGGAGGTAACCCAGTTCGCCCTCTTTTCACCTAGTTCTTTCTGCACTAACAGATTTCTGACGGCTGGGTAAGGGACAATAATTTTCGTCCTAGATTTCAAAAGATAAGATCGGAAGTCCTTGACTACTTTAAAAACAGCGTAGGCTTTCTGATCTACTGCTGGGTAGTTAAGTTCCGCACCTTTGAAAGCAGAGCTCATAAAGGCAATTGGGACTTCGTTGTTTTCAACATTCTTTTGAGTTAGGACAACAACGTAGGAGCGGTCAAAAGCAAAAGTGTAGATCGTGAAGTCTTGAGAAAAGTCGGGGCTCATGAGAGAAGGAGCGTCTATTATGGCCTTTTTTATTGAATTAAAATCTTGGTTTTCTAAGGGTCCCCAATGATATTGTGTGTCTTTCTTAATTAAATTCTGTAAAGGTCTCACCATTTTAGAGAAACTGGGGACGAATCTCCTGACAAAATTTATCTAGCCTAAGAAAGACTGCATAGACTTTTTGGATGAATGAGGGGGAATTTTTGAGATGACTTGAGTCCTTTTAGGGTCGATAATCATCCCTTTTCTTGACAAAATGAATCCTAAGAGCTTACCTTGTTCTACTGCGAAGATAGATTTTTTTGGATTCAAGGAAATGTCGTACATACGACATCGTTTTAGAACAACTTTTAAATGAGCTAGATGATCAGTTTTGTTTTTTGAAAATATAGTAACATCATCTAGATAAACTACGACAAATTGATTGATTAAGCCTCAGAAAGCGATGTCCATCGCTCTCTGGAAAGTGGCACCGGCATTAATCTGTCCAAAGGGCATTTTCCTATAAGCATAGGTGCCCCATGGAGTGCGGAAGGTAGTTTTAAGTTGGTCTGGAGGAGACATCAGGACTTGGTTGTACCCTGAAAAACCATCCAATAAGGATAGTCTTTTAGAACCAGATACCTGTTGAAGGATCTGTTCCATGGGTGGGATAGGGTAGTTTTCTTTATCAGACGCTCGATTAAGGTTTCGGAAATCGACGCATAGTCGGATTTCACCACTCTTCTTCTGAAAATGGACAATGTTAGAAACTCGTTGCGTGTGCCTAACTGGGAAAATTATCTTAGCATTCAGGAGTTTATTTAATTCTTTTTTAACGGTCGGTTCGAGTTTAAGGTGCATTTTTCATAACTTTTGTTGAAACGACAAGGTTTTGGGTTTCATAGGAATGACGTGTTGTATGATGTTAGGGTCAAAAGTTTTAAGGTCATCATACGTCCATGCAAAAACATCTTTGAATTCTTTAAACAATTTAACAAATGCAAATTTTTCTTGTTCAGAACACCCCACCCCTAAATTGATGCACTGTGGATTGTCATTAGTTCCCAAGTTTACTTTTTCATACAATAAAGAGGAACTATTTGTTTTACAGTTGACCGATTTTTTAAATTTGTATTGAAGATCGTAAATTTTTTCTAATCTAAATACATATTTAGGGATCGAATTTACCATGTCTAATGAAGATTCAGGAGATCTCGGATCTGGTATTACCGTGAAATTGCATAGATTGTCGTCATGAGTGCATTCATCGATCACCGCGCCTTGGAACGTTTCTTCCATATGCAAGAAACTAATAATTTGTTGATCGTCGTCGAAGACTCTCCAATTCGTGATGTTATCGGGAATGGGTGGCCTGAACAACAGTTCGATGGAGAATGCATTCGGAAACAAGCCTTCTGCAGGAAAGAGTTTGGAAGCTACGTTAGCTAATAAATTAGCTTCAGAATTATTCAATCTAGGAATAGAATTTATATTGAAAGAAGAAAATTTATTCATTAAATTCCATACCTCAGATTGGTAGCTTTTAAGATGCGAAGACAGGCAGTGGATAGAATCTCTTACCTGTCTAACCACGATTTCCAAATCACCAAAGACAGTCAAATTTTGAATGTTCATGTCTAATGCTTTTCTGAGACCCTGTAATAAAGCCTCATATTATGTTGTGTTATTAGTACATTCAAATTCCATCCTACATGCAATCAGGGTTTTGTTACCTGCTGGATCAATAATAATGCATCCCACACCAGCCCCTTCTTTGGACTTTGACCCGTCAAAGTAAAGAGACCATACTTGATTTTTATCGGGTGCATGAGACCATTTTGTAGAAACTGTTGGCTGCACATATGCTACAATCTCGGACTGTTGTTCCGGATTAATGATAGATGAAGTCTCGGCCATGAAATTGTCGAAAAAGGTATCCATCCCTTGTATTTCGGGTGAATCGACAGAAGGGGTAAATGGTTCATTGGGATCATTTAAATCTATGACTGTGAGCTTTAGGTAGCGTTCACGATTTACCTTGATCTTGTTGGGCTTGTCGTTCTCGGGCATCCACAAGTGAGACCAATCTGTCGCGAAATAGTCGTGTATCTGCTCTGACCAGTCCCTACTTAAAAATAGACCATACACTTCTAGAATATCCACAACAATAATATCAATCACTTGTTAGACGATAATCTTATAAGCACATTCCTTAATTCGCCTATAACTTTAACACTAGTTCGATCAAGTTGGATGATTTTTAAGGTGGATGGTTCAACTCCAGCTTTAATCTTCTGACATATAGACCATGGCATTACATTGGATGACGCTCCTGAATCTACCATACAATTGTGCACGTTTCTATTAAAGATTTCGAAAGTTAACAAAAATGGAGGTACATTTCTACGAGTGCTGATGGTGGAAGCTTATGGCTTTTTACTCGTAGCCTCTAAAGCTAATTTATCTACATTTGTTACATTATTTACAAGAAGGCTTCTCTTCTCATGAGGATCAGAATTATTCTTAGCAGGAGCCTTCTAAGGAACTTTGTTCTGAACAACCTTGTTACTGCTTGAATTACCGTTTTTTCTATTCTCTGTGATATTTTGTAACATTTTTTGTAGCAGAAATGGAAATTTTAATAATTCATAAACATAAATGTTAGCCCTTAAATTTTTTAGATCTTCAACTAAATCATAATCTAATTTAGGGTTTACTTGACTCTATTTAGTCTCAGCTGGTTTAGATTGTTTTGGGGGCAAAGTTGTAGTGTTTTCGGAAGAAGGTTTGTTTGTTGTCTTACTCCTAGTATTGTAGGGATGTACTGTCTCGAAATTAGCTTGAAAGATGATATCCGAGAAGTGTCCAAAAATGTTCGGAGAAGGTTCTTGTTCTTAAATTGTCTCTTGTTCAACTACTTCCTCAAGGATCTCAAGGGGCATCAAGTTATCCTGGGCTTCTAGAATTGTTTGAAGGGAAAATTACAAACTTTCTATATTTAGGCCTTCGGTATTTGGATTAGGTCGGTTGGTGGGAAAAGGATTCCTAAACGGGGGTTTGTAAGGCCCTTTGCTTGAAGAATCTTCTTCGGCCATCCTTTTCAAATCTATAACTTGATTTGACAGTTTTTGAACGACTTTTGTTAATTTTTCTAAATCTGAGCTTTTAGGTTGTGTTTTACTTTGAGCAGGTCTAGGGGGGATTTTGATTTTCTTTTTGGAATATGAACTGGTCTCTGTTTCGTTGCTAGTAGTGTCTTTTAAACTAAGGATGTCTTTTTCAATCTGGCTAGCCTCTTCAAAGACCTCTAACAACGTGGCTTTCTTAGATCACTTTACCCAAATGACTATACTTTGATGCAAGGCTTTGGTATAGTAAGCTATGATAAGATTCTCAGCAGGCATTGATTCCATAGGGATTCAGTTTTTAAGTGTTAAGAATCTTTGGTTAAAGTCTTTGATTTTCTCTTTGGGGTTCATTCTTAAACTAGAAAGCTCCATGACTAGGACTTCTAGGGACTTATCGTCCCCAAAATTCTCAAGAAAGCAGGATTCGAACTTCTCCCAAGACACGATGGTATGGGGTTGCTGGGAAAAGTACCAGGTAGAGTCATTGCCCTCGAAAGTATAGGGGAACAACCTACAGACTACGTCTTCGTGCTCGACATTACGGAGTCTAATGGCTAACATAAAAAATTTAATGTGATCTTTGGCGATCTGTTTAGAGTCAGGGTCAAACTTGGGAAGCCACTTCTTCGGATGTTTGGGTAAGGGATGTTGAGGCCCAGGTACGGCTACTGCATCTTGGTCGAGCCAAGGTCTGGCAGTATTGTTCTGGTTGGCCATTAGTGTAGGCGGTGTGGAAGGTTGAGAAGAGGAACTGACTTCGTCAGAAGAGTCTTCTCCAGAAGAAGAAGGAGATGATGGAGGTGGTGAGGGTGGTATTCCAGTTCCTCCTGCAGCAGGAGTGATGATTGGATCTGTGGGGTTTAAAGTGAGGTTAGTTCCTCCAAGTTGTTCTCTGATATCATAGAAATCTAATGGTTGGTCCAAAGGTCGATTTGGTTGTCTTAAATGGGCGAAGGCACTATGTGTTCTTAAGAGAGATTGGCGGACAATCTCATGTACGTCACCACCTGTAGGATTTGGGGTTACTGGTTCAACTGTGATCCGTAGATCATCGTTTGATGTGGTTGTTGTTTGAGGGACGATGTTGTCATTTGAATGAATTCTTGTCACTATAGGTGAGCGGTTGGGTGGTGGAGGAGTCTTACGATCGCCTCATGCCATTAATAATTTTCAGGCCCTCCTTCTAGCGCCATTTGTTGATGGGCGAAATTGATCGTCCGTCAACTGGAGGGGTGGATATGGTCTGGGGTTGTCTAAATAACCCAAGCCGTTTGGAATGATCCACTCCGATGGGTTTAGCGGCTCTGTTAGACGATCTAAGTCCTAGGAAAACGAAAGAAAAACTAAGCTAAAGAAACTAATCTAAGTGAAAAAAGCAGCTACAACAAACTATATACAATTCTAAAATATATACAACTTACTTACTAATATTATCCAACAATAATTCTATGAAATTAAAAGTTTAGCTATCAATATAATTAGATCTCAATTATATATGTACAGTATTTACAGAATACAAATTTTAATCGAAATTTGCAAAATCATTTGTAAAATGTCTTATGACAGCGAAGCTATGATTTTTGGACTTTTATAACTTTTCTGTGAAAGAAGTGAAATGAAAACTAACTAAGCTAAGAAATTAAGATAACAATCTATACTATATATCTATCTAAACTACTGAGAATTCTTGAATTTATTAACTATGAAATTGCAAATAACAAACTGACCTGAAGTAACGCTTCTTATTTGTCCTGTGTACAGTATTCGATTTAGTTGTTTGATGGGAGGAAACCCGCACCATATTTTCCCACAAGCTTCTTGTAAACAGGAAGTAGCAATTCTCTTTGAATATGAATGACAGAACAAATGAGACATAAAACAACAGCAACTTTATAGTTTACAGATCATCACATTTAGATAAATCCCATTGTGAAGATTTGTACATAACCGTTCATTTAACAAAGAAGATAAACCTTCTATTTATCAAATTGAAACAGAGTAATTGTTGTGAGTAAAATGAGATACATCAAATATGGATAGAATTTAAATCAAAACGCATCAACCTGTAACAAATCTTGATATCTAAAGTAGTCAATAATTTGCTTACAAATTAAAATGCACAGAAACTTGAACAAAAGTAAGATAAATTGAAGCTAAAGTCGTACAACAAATCCACTTCTATTCCAGTGTGTATAATCATCAACCCATAGTCTTTGTTCTCCCAACAGTGATGGGTTGTTTACAAAAAATAATGAGTATATAAAGGCCATAGGGTAAAACATCCCTATGGGAATTATCAAAAACTGTTTGCAAAAATATGGGAACAATCTCCCAAATCTCTATTTCTATCTAAGACTAACAACATAAACCAAAACTATGTAACAAGAAGCATGTTCTAAATTGCCACAGTAGGTCCAATTCCCATTGAAATTCATGTTTACTTGTAGATGGACAAGAATAAACAATTTTTAGATAGTGTTCAGTTGTAAAATCAACAAAAATCCAATTTTTATGACTAGCTACAGAATCTCACGATTCTGTAGCTGGTCATATTTACAAACCAAATCATTTTAAATTAATCCAAATGGTAACAGAAATATATACAGTGAATCAGACAACTCTCAATTACTAATTCAAAACAAAGCCAATCATTCACACTAAAACTAACCAAATCTTTTATGCCAATTCAAAACTAACGGAATCGTATTGAATTAATCGAATGGTAACAAGAATGTATGCGATCTATCAAACAATTCTTTTGTTATTAATTCAAAATAGACCAAACCTTTTATGCCAATTCAAAACTAACGAAATCGTATTGAATCAATTCAACCGAAACAGACTATATT